>JANTPZ010152951.1:0-23734 GCA_025593235.1 Vachellia pachyceras | reverse complement strand
CAAACTTAAGTTCACAACTAGATCCATATAGTTATGTATACGCACGGAAACACAACAAGACGCACAAAACATTCAGATTCATACTTCAAAGGAGACATACATGTATATAAAATGGTGAAAATAGGGAAGAATGGAACCTGCAAGCAAAATAGAAAGGCGCAGATGAACGAGAGGCGACGGTGAGAGGTGACAGTGATGGCGAGACGAGCGACGACGTCGAAAGAAGGTGGGGGTGCGACAAGCGGCGAGCGGTACCAACGGTGGGGGAGAGGGAGCAGTGGCGAGCGGCGTGAAGGAGAGGGAGCAGCGGTGCGAACGAGAGGGAGAAGCGAGAGGGAGAGGGAGCGACACGACCGAGAGGGAGCAGCGAGAGCGAGAGAGAGCAGAGTAGGAAGGTGAAAATGAAAGAAGGATGAGAATGAGAGTAATAAGGGGCCCCTACCAAAGGGGGCCCCTTCGGCGCCCTACCTTAAGAGTAGGGCACCAAAAGCACCATTCGGCGCCCTACCTCCGAGTAGGACGCCCAAGGCCTCCCCCTTTGGCGCCCTTCTCTCTGAGTAGGGCACCAAAGGGTCACCTTCGGCGCCCTTCTCTCTGAGTAGGGCGCCAAAAGGTGTCCTAGGCACTTCATAAGCTTCATTTAATTACAAAAATGCCACTGCCTTCATTTTTTACTCCCCTTTTCAAAAAAAGGGCATGAATTTCAGTAGCAAAAAGTGTACTCTATAGTAGTGTAAGTTTTTTAAATAAAATTAAAAATGCCAAACCCATCAAACCGTTGATTCAACCGGTTTGGAGGTTTAACAATGGTTCAACAGTTTCAAACCAATCCCCGGTTCAAGTGCTCGACTAGATCGGACCAATGACTAATTCACTAGTTTAAGACCTAAACTGACTAGTCTGATCCGATTTTTTTGAATATGGAGGTGAATACACCTATTCTCTCCCCAGTCCTCCAACAAAATCCAGCCAAACATGGTCTGGCCAAAAAAGGGCGTGCATGTTTGTGGGAGAATTGGAAAAAGGTAAAAGTGGCACTTTGTGGGAGAATTTTGAAAATGCTTGCTAAAATGCTAACAAGTGAGCTTTCCTAACAAGCGACATGCAAGTATATAAAATACGGTCAGATTCGTTTCAAGACAAGCAAAGATTCAAACTTAAGTTCACAACTAGATCCATATAGTTATGTATACGCACGGAAACACAACAAGACGCACAAAACATTCAGATTCATACTTCAAAGGAGACATGCATGTATATCAAATGGTGAAAATGGGGAAGAATGGAACCTGCAAGTGAAATAGAAAGGGGCAGATGAGCGAGAGGCGACGGCGAAAGGTGTCGGTGACGGCGAGATGAGCGGCGACGTCGAAAGAAGGTGGGGGCGCGACGAGCGGTGAGCGGTACCAATGGTGGGGAAGAGGGAGCAGCGGCGAGCGGCGTGAACGAGAGGGAGTAGCGGCACGAACGAGAGGGAGCAGCGAGAGGAAGAGGGAGCGACGCGACCGAGAGGGAGTAGCGAGAGCGAGAGAGAGCAGAGCAGGAAGGTGAAAATGAAAGAAGGATGAGAATAAGAGTAATAAGGGGCCCCCTACCAAAGGGGCCCCTTCGGTGCCCTACTTTAAGAGTAGGGCGTCGAAGGCACCATTTGACGCCTTACCTCCGAGTAGGGCGCCAAAGGCCTCCCCCTTTGGCGCCCTACTTTCTGAGTAGGGTGCCAAAGGGTCACCTTCGGCTCCCTTCTCTCTGAGTAAGGCGCCAAAGGGTGTCCTAGGCACTTCATAAGCTTCATTTAATTACAAAAATGTCACTGCCTTCATTTTTTACTCCCCTTTTCAAAAAAAGGGCGTGAATTTCAGTAGCAAAACGTGTACTCTGTAGTAGTGTAAGTTTTTTAAATAAAATTAAAAATGCCAAACCCATCAAACCGTCGGTTCAACCGGTTTGGAGGTTTAACACTGGTTCAATAGTTTCAAACCAACCCCCGGTTCAAGTGCTTGACTGGATCGGACCAATGACCAATTCACTAGTTTAAGACCTAAACTGACTAGTTCGATGCGATTTTTTTGAATATGGAGGTGAATACACCTATTCTCTCCCCAGTCCTCCAACAAAATCCAACCAAACATGGTCTGGCCAACAAAGGGCGTGCATGTTTGTGGGAGAATTGGAAAAAGGTAAAAGTGGCACTTTAGCTTCCTCTATCAGTATACTCTTTATGGTTTTTTTTGCTCTTTTAAAAAAATCATTTTGGACTTTGAAATAATTATATTTTATTAAGTGAATTTGTAGTATTTTAGAGGATTTTAGTGCTATTATTGGGTTTTTATTAAGTTTAATTGCATTAATTATGATTAATGATTATTATATGAAAATAAGCTAATTAAGGGTATTCTTGAAAGAATTTGAGATCAAAAGATAAATTCAAATTAAATATATTTAATAACATAATTTTAAAAGATTCTGAATTCAAATTAGTAAATCTATGATTCTGAATTTAAATTAGTAAATCTAAGATTCTAAATTTAAAATTTAAATCAAGGATCAAACTCATAAATCCATTTATTTTATTTTATTT
Organism: Vachellia pachyceras; assembly: GCA_025593235.1. Lineage (NCBI taxonomy): Eukaryota > Viridiplantae > Streptophyta > Magnoliopsida > Fabales > Fabaceae > Vachellia > Vachellia pachyceras. The sequence goes on along the minus strand of JANTPZ010152951.1, from coordinate 21,156 downwards.
TGTTTTGTTTTATTGTTGTTGTTGTTGTTGTTGATGATGCTGATGTTGCTAGGTTAGTATATATACACACAGGAGGAATGAGACCGGCGGCCACCACTATTCAATTCATTATCCTAAGATGCTGCCTCCTAATACAATTCCTCATCCATATTAGCATCAAGACGCCACAAGGGAGGGTATTATTCCATTCATCCATTCTTTATACCTCCTTCAATATTCATTGATCCATTCAATTCCACAAGCCGCCTGGAGATTAATTCATTCACGTTGCCTCCTGATTCCAATGCATCCATCCATTATTGCGCCACTTTACACACATTCATTCATTCCAAAAAGCACCTCCAGCTGCCACTTTCTCTCATTCACAATGTGCAATGGAAGCTCCAGAGTTAAGGGGAGTTGATTTCCTAACTATGATCAGCTATATTCATTGTCCGACGGTGATGAAGAAGCTAATCTGAGTCCATGAGTAATTAAGGGAGTTCTTTATTTTAATTTCACTTTCTAATCTCCATATGTATATATTGTAATTCTATATGGCTTGAATTTATGATTTATATATATAGAAGATGATTATGATTGGTTGATATAATCCGGATTGTGATACTTGTGTTAGATTGGTACTTTAGATTGTGATTGAACTATAACACTACTTTTGTTATTCAATTAATTTCTTCTATTCTCTTGAAATCAATTGATTTGATAGGTTTCTAGGAATTGATTGAAGGTAAAGATGATCTTTTATAAATCTAACATGAGCTAAGTACTAAGATATTTCTAATTGATTAATTGAGTTTAGGTTTAGATTAAATTAAAAAGTTATGAATATTGATAAGTAAGGGTTCTTACTATTCCTTTTACTTAGTTAAAAGAATAACTTGCTATTAAAATTGGACAAGAAAGGTTAGTAGATTCAATCACTTAGGACATGCATTTTAACGAATTTAAGTGCATTCATTTAGTATAACTAATTAGAAAAATCAATTTAATAATTCTTAGTTAATTGGTTATTTATATTAAATTACTTATGAATTAAATATAGGCTCCACGTAGAGATCAACCTAGATTAGTGTCATTATATTGCATTTAGCTTAGTTTATATTTAATTGTCCCCACGACAAGGCTCATCAGACTTCATGCAACTCTATTAATGCCCATCGATTTCATTCATTTAATGGCTGAGAAGAAAAGTGCACCGCATTTCTCATGGGGGCGTTTTAATTATAGCATGAAATCCACACACATAACCTTTTTAAGTAAAACTTGAAGACAATCATATTTAAAATATTGTTGGATATAAATATAAGATCTGTCATATTATGAGTGATTAGTCATTTATGTTAGATTTAATTCTTATTGGTTATATGGATTTTTTTAATAATACTGATATCATTACTCAAAAAACAAAGCAAGACAGATATAAATACAACTTTGGAGGTGGGAATACTTTGTTAATGAGTCTGCAAAGGTTATATCCTCTCTGAATCTATGATTTATCCCTACATTCCATTCCCTATGGAAAAGAAAGCTCTCGCATCCCCAATAACATCTATGAAAGAGTGGTCAATGTTGCATCTTTCACTAATCATATTAATAGCTTCAATGCAAATAGAATTTAGAGTTAATGAAAATGTTTGTATAACCTCTATTCCTGTAGATATTGAGTCCATTGATTATTAAAACGAAAGTAAAAAAAAAATTACCGTGTATAAAAAAAGTATAAGAGAAAACAAATAAACATTATAAAGTCAAACATTATCTTAATGTAATAATTAAACATACTCTTAATTTAATAATTAAACATAATTTTATGAGTTACACATACAGTACAATGGCCTCCAAACGCATAGGCTTCTCTAGAAATAAAAACCTCTATTTTCAAGTCTCAAAAATAGAAAAGGATACTCATATCACAATAAAAAAGAAAAATAAAAAGGCAAGCACGCAGTTGAAAAGCACAATCCTGGAACATATATAGCGTAAACATTGGAGGCGTATATCTTGTCTTTCTCCTTGTCTTTCTAGAAGCAAATGATATGGATCCAGACTCTTATGTAGTTCTGAGGTCACTGTGATCTGTAGTAGAATCATTGTCGTTTTCTGCAATTGTTGCCAATTTGTTCTTCAAATATAAGCCAACCCATATGGCCCACATCACGAAAAAATGAGGCTCATTAGGAGAGATGACGTATGATATTAATGTAGCACAAGCTAGAGAACCTGATACAAAATCTCCTGTAAATCTATAGATTATTCTACTAGCGAAAAAAATCCAGGTCCTTGCTGAATTTTGCTCCAACGGTGATGAATTTGGGAAGAGTCTCTCCAGGAAAGAAGTTAACTCTGGGATTAAATCACCAAAAATTTCATGTCGAGGAATGAACCTGCATATTTAGCATCAAGAAAATTAACCAGCAATCATAGGTGGATGCAAATAAAATTGTTGTCACTGGGTTACTGGTAATTATTTATGTGCTTCTGCCACACAAACGCCTGTAATAAAAAGAAGAAATTATTATGAGTATGGAGCTAAAAAAGTAAGCACACAAACGCCTCCCTTACTGGGTTGTTATGCAAATAAAGTTAATCATGATGAGTATGGTGCCAACTCATCTGTACTTTTTCTCCTAAAAAAGAAGAAAACGAAAGAGGGAGATAATTGACGTACAAGACATGCACCCCAAGAATTAAAAAGAAGAAAATAAGCAGTTGTAATATTGGAGGAGGAACACGCGAGCGCGCGCACTTACACTTTTTTAATTGATGTCAAAAAATTATAATATAAAAAATGGTGGCTACCAATTAAGGCCGGTGGAAATGGAACGGATATTATTCGTTACTGGAATTATAATAATATTATTATCATAATTAACAGTACAATTTAAATTTTAAACACAGAAAAAACAAATCGCCGTGCAACATTAGCAACAACAGAAAGGGGGAAATGGGAAGATTAATTAAATTAAACTCAGGAGCTAAAGCAGTTTCATGAAAGATCATAAAAATCAAAACAGAATTAAATTAATGCTCAATAATTAAGTAAGTTTTATTGACTATGGACATGTAATAAATTTAGGGAAATTAAATACAAGAAGTGTAAGAAAGAATTGACGTGGAATTATCATGGTTATTAAACCGGTACCGGACCGGCGGGTGAGGCTGGAAATCGGCAGCCCGGGCACCAATCCGGTCCGGTCCTTGTTCTAACTCCGGGCTGTGGTCGACAATGAAAATAATTCCTCCTCTCGCGAAAAGAGCAAAGACAAACAGTGAGGTTAATGTCTGTTGGTCTTTGGAACTTGGAAGAGAAAGCGCGGGAGCCACGGGGATTCGGCGGCTGGCAGTGACGGTGGATTATTGCCAACGACGACCATGAACAACGGTGAACCCTTTTTGAAGATGGAAAGGGGAACACTAGTAACCATAGATCTGAAGCGAGATGGTGTTGAGGATCTTACAGACCGCCTTCATCACCTTCCCTGATGCATCAAATCCACTGGTCCTGCCTCCGTTTCACACTATTTCAAACCCAAGCCTACTGGGATTGAGGTCGAGGGGTTACCGCTACAGGAAGCGTACTTCATAGGCAGGAAGTTAGATGGAACAACGATGCTTCTACCTAGTGAATATCAGGGCTTCGTATTAGGAAGGCAAAGTCAGGACGAGATTGTGTTAATAATTTATTTTTATGAGCAAATAATTTATTTTTTAAACTATGATTGTGTTAATGTGTGATGATATTTATTTTAAATTTTTTATTCCTACAGGTCTGACTCCCGATTTTACTCCGATCTGATCCACTGACCCTTAAACCCACACTGCCTTATTCGGTCTGATCATCGGTCCGGATTTGATAACCTTGAGAATAATAAACTAAAAATTGAAAGAGTTAAATTGATGTGCAACCATAATGATAGGGCTGGAGCCTGGAAGCATGCATTTCGCTGTAAGAAAGAAGTTGGTCTCTATATAAAGTTTATCTTTTTATCTTGACGTACACATCACGGAGAGCAAGGAGAGACATTTACAAAAGCCACACATGGTTAATTCTTTTTAGATCTGGAGTGGTTATTAACCAGTTTAAGGATTTAAATATGTTGGAACCATTTAAATATGTTTAATTTTAATTTTGCTTATTCAATTTAAATTTATTATTTGCTTAATGCCTAATCAACATCAAGTATGAATTTGGGGAATTTAGATTATCCTTGCAAGATAAATCTTAATTGGATCTTTAAATTGAGTAGTGTGAAATTAAAATTTATTTTAATTTACCATTAGGTTATGAATATATTTACTCGACTGATATAATCATATTACTTGAAATTGATCCATCTAATACCTCTTAAAAAGCTATATAAGAAATGATAGTTTTAATTTGAAAGAGGATTGTAGGTGATTGAAAGACACGTGCATCTATTTATACTTTAGATTAATAAATGAAAATTTAAAGACATGATTAGTCACTCTGAGATACTTTTGTGGGTCAGTATTTTTTGATTAGTCACTATGGGTTACTTTTGTGAATAGGTATTTTGCAGCACATTAGAGTTAACATTTTAGTTCATTTAAATTTGTATTTTCATTATTTTTATTTTGATTCTCTCAACTTAAATAAAAAGTTAGATTTTTAGTGCATAATTACTAGTTGAATTGAATATATGTGAGATCCATCTTGATTTACTGTATCCTATTTTCATAACCTATACACTAGCAAAGCATGATTCAACTTTGGTAGCATCATGTATATAATGAATGCCATGCGCTATATTGTTAAATAGTATGTTCAAAGAATGAGTTATGATCAAGTCAAAATTATAAGAATTGAATTGTACTGAATCAAAATATATAAATGAGTTAAGTAGAATCAAGCGAAAGCTATTGGACCAAAAAAAATTCCCTTTCAAATTTGAATTATGACTTGAGCCTGGTGATTTTCACGTAACTATAAAAAAAATAAACTTGTTCTTACAAGTGGAAGGAGAGAGTAGTTAAAATTCACATGGTCAAGAAGAAAGCTAAGATTCAGACATACGACGAAGGAGAAGTGAGAAGAGAGACTCATACACTGACCTTAAGAGATGTTATCGTTCCGCAAGTATACGGGTCGCAAGTAGTATAAAAAGTTATCGTTCCCACGAAGACTATGGCAAAAGTGAGCGAATAAATGTAATTATGCTCTTAATTAGGTTGGGCAAAAATCATTTTGAAAATTTCATTTGTGAAATAAGTTTTGGTTCAAAACAAACTAAATTAAAATGCAAAGTAAAAGTTGATTCTAACTCCAAGAAATTGAGGCTCTAGAATTACTTCTTCCCTCTACACTTCATAAAACTAGTTATCTCCCTCTTAATTAGCTCTAATGAAGAATATAATGTTTGCCTAAGATTCATAAGTATTGGAAAAGCTCTCTCAAGTCAAAACCAACATCTATTTTCAAGAACTCATTCAATCTCTTGCAACAAGCTAATGAAAATAGTCATTAAGCACCAATCTTAAAATGACAATACTAGGTCAATAGGTAAATCTCTTTCCTATCAACAAACTCTCCACTCAACCTTGAGTTTCAAGTCTAGTATGAGTTTATCCAAGTTCTTTAAACAAGAAAATCTCTCTCAAGCATCTTCTCATTCAACAAATCAACTAAATGGTGATCAAGCATTTAGAGGCATGAAGCAAAGAATAAAATCAACATATAATCCTTCATTAAATGCCAAAAAGAAGGAGACCAACAAGGTTTTAATCCATATAGAGGTTCAAAGTAACCCTAGAAAGGAAATGCTTAGCTACTCATATGTATATATACAAGAAAGCAAAGCTTAACAAGTGAGAACATCATTTACTAAGGAGAAAAGAGTAGAGAAGAAGAAAACCCTAGGTTGGAATCCCAAAATCTCTCTTGGAATCTCTCCCAAAGCTCCAAATCTCTTCAAATGTGTGAAACCCTAACAAAGGAAGGCCCCAAGCACCTCCAAGGAGTCAAGAATGAGTGATTTTCGGCCAAACCCTGTGTTTTGTAGCCCTAGAATCAGCTCCAGCAAGTAAAACACACAACTGTACGGACGTCACTTCGTTGGCTTCAGCCAAGATGTTTTCTGGCTGAAGCATTGTACGCAGAGAGCTTCAGGTCCATTAAATCTTCATAATATATGACATTTGATCAAGTACAAACTTGTTTCTTGACCTTATAACTTGTTCTTCACCTTCTACAAAAGAGAAGCATAAATTATCCTTCAATTAATCAAATAAAACAAGTATTCTTCTAATCCACTTTGATGCATATTTTCTTCTCAACACTTCTCTTTATGCACATTTTATCTCTCAAAAACATATGGAGGAGAAGAAAATATGTTAGAATGTTGACAATTTCTTGGAGTTATCAGATTCAGACATACGACGAAGGAGAAGTGAGAAGAGAGACTCATACACTGACCTTAAGAGATGTGCATTCATGGATGGAAACTGAAAAGAAGGCATTATCTCAAGTACTGCGTAGGAGTAAATAATGATGATTATCACTGCTGGTAGTATGGTCAGAGCCCAGCTGAAAATTGCAGAGCTTGCCTTAAACAGTGATGAATTTGGCAAGAGCACTCCAACGATAGTAAATAGTATTGAAATTAAAACCCGAAGCGCTACATATTGACGACGAAACCTGAGTACGTAGCATCAAATTAATTAGAATCTTCTTCGTCAATAGTAAACAGAGAAGCGAACAAGCACGAGGAATAGAACTTGGGGGAAGGAAAAGGAGGCAAAGGTGAACGCAGCTATCCCAATAACTTCTGATTTCTAGCAATAAGAGTAAAGGCAAGTATATAGTGCCTTAGGTGCCTTAGGATTTGATTAGTTTCCTCTCTGGTTTTCCCTGAGGCTGACCCCTTTCTGGACTACTTTTGGTGATCTTTTCTTCAAATGCATAAATATAATTCAATTTCTTCTGCTCACCACATGTCATGGTGTGGTCTCCCTCCCCCATCGGACGGTATCTAAAATTCAAAAGCAAGCTAGTCACAGGAAAAACTTCTACAGTTACCACTATACACAGGGACCCTCCAAAGGAGAGTTAAAGAAAACATGTTTTCCATTGAAAAGAAAATATACGCACTACTTATTGTCAAGTACAGAAAAGTCCAATATATCATAAACCTCATTTTCACAATCAGAGTCCCTAACCAACACGACTCACTCCCCCAATTGAGAAGAAGAAAGAAAGGGTTTCAGCCTCAGGCTAAACCAGAGAGAAGGACAATCAAATATCGCAATTATGAACAAAATCCAATTAGGTATTTAACCATTTAAGGCAGTAGGTACTTGCCTTTACTCTTAATTGCTAGAAAACAGAACACAGCCTTGGTGATGTTGAACTTAGACAGGCGCGCCACACACACACACACATTAAAGCAGAATTGCAGAAAAATAGAAAATTGAGGCATATTAAGATAAAAAGAAATGAACTTTAAACCACAAGACTTGCAATTAACTGGTCGAGATTGATGGCAGACCTCAAGGCTCTGAGGAGTGTAGTGCGTGATGTAGAAGGCATATTCATAGTGAGATGGAGGAAGAAATGAAGGAAAATTTGGTAATTAGAGCTGCAAATTGACAAGATAGCTTGCTTTTATCAATTAGAGCTGGTTAATAAAAGTGTTGCTGCAGGAAGAGGATTGAGGTATTTATATGCTTGCTTGATTCAACTCTGGAAAATGGACCACGCTTGAAGTTGAGTGGAAATAGTGCAGAAAGTTTGTAAATCCTTTGAAAGACAAATGCCTGTAAGCTCGTGTCCCCTTCTCTTTGGGCTGGGGATTTTTTTTTTAATAATTGGAAGTAAATTAACTATAGAAAAATTAAATGTAACTGCATATTATTATTCTTTCATATGGAAGATATATTTATTGCAAGAAGCTCGTCTTCGTTTTCATATGTATATATATATTTGTTGGTTTGTGTGTAGGATGACCGTTCTGCTGGCATATTCCCTGAGGTTGAACTTGACCCTTTCATGAAGGTATATTATATTTCACAGAATAATCAACTAATTAATTCTAAATATCTCAATTTCAATGTTCAAGTCACTCGGTTATATTTTTTCCCGTCTCTCAAAAACTTTCAGGCTATTGCAATGGAAGGAACAGAAATCAGTCTCTTTACTGACTATACTCTGCAGGTAATTTAATCGAGGGCTTAATTATTCCTTGGAATGAAAAAGACTATTCATGAATTAGATTTGAGCATTATATGGCTCAATTATTCCATTAGAATCAACACATTGGTATATTTAAAAACTTTTCCCCACACAATTTTTCGTCAAAAATTTCTCCTTACCGTCAATCTTCTAGTTTGCAGCTAAATGGGTTCTCTGCATTGTTGGGGCTGTTCCCCCCCCCCCCCTGTTTCCTTTATGATTCTCGGTACCGTGAGAAAATTAATTTGCTCGTGCCCTTCCTGCGCCTGCCTAATCACCCATCGCCACCAATGTTTTAAATTTGTACCTGTCATATAATCTTATAGGAATTTATTTTTGATGGAATTTATTTTATGTACTGTAATTTCTTTTAAAAATTAAATATTGTATAAAACTATTATATATATTTTTTATAATTTCTTTTTTTCCGGGAAAAAATTGAAGAAGACGAAAGTCAACCATTTAAAAAGTTGAGAGGGGAGAGAGAATTTGGGAGAATGAGGGTGTGGATGGTGGGAAAATGGAGAGAAAAATAATGGGTCACATATATAATTGTAATAAGTAAGGATGCAATTGAACAATAAGAGAAATAATAATTGACCAATAGGAGAAGGAATAACTGTCTAATGAAATTATGAAAACGCATAATAGAAAAATAAGTTGGTAACTATGTAATGTTTGTAGTACACATCTTCGCTAATATTAAAAAAAAGGAAACCATCTACAGGTAGCAATACTTTTGATGTTGGTATCTATGTGTATTTTTCTCTCAATTAAATCCATTAATTGTATTCTTTGAATACAATTAAGCCCAATAACTTTAATTTGTTATGATTATTAGCCCCTATATGAGAATTAACAATATTAACAAAGTAAAATCAATATTTAATTAAAAGAAAAAAACACATAGGTACCAAATTAAAAATTTGAGGAAAGTATAGATACCTTTATTATAGTTTTTTTTTAAAAAAAGTAAACATGTTTGGTTTCTAGTGAAACAGTTTGTTTCAGTGTTTCACTTTTCAAATATGAAAAATCTTCGGGTTCTTCAAGATTGTGGGAATCTCTTGTGTAGTCGTCATTCGTTTGTTGGGCCCATCTGTTTGTGATCAACGGAGGTGCATGTTTATGGAGGTGCATGTTTCCCAACCCATTAAATCTCAACCGTTTGAATTTTATTTTAGATGGTTAGGGTCTAATTTTCTTAAATTAGCAATTTTTAGTAAAAAATCATTATTAAAATTTTATTTTAGATTTTCTACTTATTAACATAAGTTTTTTTTACCAAAATGGAAGAATTAAAAAAATCGATAATCAAATCTAAACTATGTAAATCTAATTGGTTGAGGGAGTTTATCACTCTTATGAACACCTTAACCAGGTCCGCAATTTACTTATACAACATCTGACTAAGATAAATAAATAATTTTAATTAATTTTTAACCTTTTTAATACCCTAAAAAAATCAGTTGGCTTTTCTTAGATGGTTACATGCCAAACTTACTGGATGCCATGCATGGACCTTTGGCTAACCGTTACCCTGGAAGAGCCTTTCTGGACGCAACTTCTTAGGCCGTCGGTTGCATCTTTGGATCATTATTGTTAAAAATTGCATGCGTACGTTCTTGCCGTTTTCACAACAATCACTTACCAAAAATTATTCTCCACATCAAGCATCTTGAATAGAGGAATTTTAAGAGAGAATCAAGGTTAAGTGAACGAAACCAAAGAGCCAAACATACTAAGGAGTTAAGGTAACCATACAAGGGAACCTCATATCTGAAGAGATTAGATAAATACTCACTCCCAAGAAGGGGAAAAAACTTCTAAATCGATAAAAGTTGTATCATCTGTAAGTTACGAAGTTGGTTAGCTTCATAATCTAATTTTATATGGTTTTAAATGCTGGCCAGAAAGCAAAACTTTTCCCATTCCTTTTCACATATTCTTTTTTTCCCCTGGACAACGACATATTCTATTATCTATGGCCATCTTTTCAACCCCCGGGGCTGCCTTTCGCCAAAGATTACAGGGGTTTGAAATCTGAAATCTCCATTTAGATTTATCTTTTGACCGTATATACCTTGCGCACTCGTTGTGGATTAATATTAATTAAAAAGACTGCATACAAAGTGTTTGTTTTAACACCGCATCTCGTCAAACATAATTAATCAATATTTAATTGTTATTAATTAATCTCATGAATTAATAAATGTCTACGAAGGTCCCAAGGCATGACTTTTACTAATTCCTCAATAATTAAGATGTCCCAATCCTTTGGCAAAAAAATAAAAAATAAAATGTCCCAATCCAAAGAGCTGTTTCCAGTTACCGCAAAAAGATAAAGGTGGACATAATTAATTAACTAACTCTAGGTACTATCCCTGAATATATTATCTTCCCCTCCTTAATTAACTAATTAACTCAACCTCAATGTAGTCATCTGTCTCACCATTCCTTTGTCTTTCTATATTAAAATCCAAGATTAATGATGAGAAAAGAATACATGCAGAATATATAGAGGTTAGAATATAGCCTAAATAGAAATCACAGGGTGACAGGTCTCTTCTAATTGGCGAAAAGGCACAGTGATGAAAACTGTTGCATAGCCATGACCAGACAGGGAACCTCAAAGAGCAACTAGGGTTTCTCAATATTTACTAAAACCGTTAGAATTATTTTTAGTGTGTTCCCCACCATCAGGAAACACCCTTAGATGGAGCTGACTAGATTTACCCTATCTAGGCTCAGCCCAAATGACTGCGGGCTACACTTAGGATATTTTATTGATTCCCTAAATAATATCTATGATAATGATATATATATTATAATAAAATATCTAACATTCTCCTACTTGGCCCATATACCATATGTCAACTGTCGAGCCCAGATAAGCTAAGGCTATGATGTACGAATCATGATGATAAGTGCTCTTAAGTCGAGTATTGCCAACCTCAAAAATCTAGAATTGAGTATACATGTATGTATAAATCGTTGGAATATGGAGAATAATGAAGGTGTTAAGAAGTTATTCTTTAAAGGTTATAAAATATCTATGGGACATTAAAAATAATTTTTGGAAAGTAAGAGTATACACGCACGTGTACTGTTGTACAACTATATGTATAGTTGTGCATGTGAGTTTCTACAAATATGTAACCTGTGCATGTGGGAATATTAAAGAATTTGAGAATTTGAGGAAATAAAACAAATTCTGTTATTGAAATCTAAGCAGCTATTTTTGAGTTAACTTTTAACATGTCAAATTGTTTTTGTTGACCATGAAATTTGGTAAGTAAATAATACTCATGATAAACTTTAAAATGAGTACTAGAATACTTTATTTGGATAAGTTACAAGTTATGAACCAAATAAAGTTTGGTTCTGAAATTTGGAAAATGTGAAAAGTTGCTTAACAAACTGCAACTTTTGAGCAGTTATGTGAGAATATTCAAATAGAAGCTTGAATCATTGTATTTAGAATTTTATGGATGAGTTATCATTTTTCAAAACTATTGAAAAATAATTTAAAATTCAGAAAAAGAAAATCAAATAACGTAAAGGGGTGGAAATGGGATTATGAGAGAAGGAAGAGCTAAATAAAGCTAGATAAGCATATAATTAATGTAATAGTATAAATATATGTTTTAGAAATTGACATATGCTTGAGCATCCAAAGGAGGACTATAAAAGGGGATACCGAGGAAGGTAAATGTAAATAAAGAGATACAGGTATAAATACACCAAAGGCGGGTAGCTCAAAATGTAAGGAATTTGTGACAAGAAAAGCATAGAATGGAGATGGAAGAACCCTTTAAATATAATATGGTTTAATTAGAATTTTAGTGTTTTATTTTATAATATAAGCCTAGACGACTTAGATGAGTATGAATATATATGATTGCATAAATTTTGCATATAATAATACGAGACAGAAGGTAGATGTGTGGAGAACATCTCCCCACAAGATACAGATAAATGTTATTCTCAATGGATAATAAGTATAAGCAAATGGGCTATTACAACAAGTAGATGAACTTAAATAACAACTTTTGAAATAAAAATTATTTTCAAACTATAAATAAAGAGTAATGACCCATGATCAAACCTGTCATTTGGATGCAATTGGAAAAAGTTATTTGAAAAGTTGCAAAAGTTTTTAGAAATGTCCAATCTAAAGAAATTAGGGAAAAGATTGTTTATAAAAATATGATTCACACGCTTAAAAAAGCTGCGCTTAATAATTATATTGAACTGAGTTATATAAATGGAGTGTGATAGTAAACAACTTAAAAGTATTTATTTGTATATAATTAGATTATAAAATGATAAACATAAATACTTTTAATGGTTATTTATGTTCCTTAATTTTTCCAATAAAAGTTAATTATTGACTTCTATATTAAGGATAAGATGTAGTATTAATTAATTTTTGGTAAACCTATTAAATTTGGTGCTGTTAAGGATATCTCTCATTAGCTGTTTTTTTAATATCTAATGTCATAGATTAGAAAACATTCAGCAACCGATTAATCCGATTTACACTTACTCTAATTATTGTGACTACGTGCTCACTATTAAAATGTGAAACTACTGGTTAAGTTAAAATAATCTTTACATTGCATTTGATATCCACAACAAGCAAAAGTCTTCTCATATGGAGGCCAACGAGTTAGTTGAACAGCCTTTAAAATTCATATAAATTTGAATTCAAAATTAAGGATCCAGATTATAAAAAAATGTAAGTTAACAGATCTTGAAAAAATAAAGTTAATATAAAATTTTACATCAATTAAAAATTCCAATTATGTTTTAAATATGTGATGATATTTCGAGTGTCACAACTTTTTAATTTATTTCCTTTGACATTTTCAACTGGGACAGGAAGGAAGGACGGGATCACTAGAATAAAATATTACGTTTAAAATGTTTATTGTGGTTCAAAAACATTGCTTGGGTTATAAAATCCAAACTCGATGGACGTGTATCCTATTGTGTTATATGGTAAAATTAATTTAGTTTTGGTGGTCACAAACGCATGCTTTAATGTGCTGCCTCCAATTAAATTAAATGACATTATTTTTTGGCAAGGGCATTTTGCATTTTAAATGATAATTAATCAATTTCAATCCCCAATTAAATTAAATGGCACTATGTTTTTGGTAAAGGCACTTTTGCCATAAAAAATGATATTGAAAACTTTTGTATGTAATCATTCTCTCCATCTTCACTCACTACTGGAAAATGCGGTCTTCTTCGTGAGGGATTTTAGTGTAATAGGTGTGTGTCCAATATGTGGGGAATCTCGACGCACACAAAGGAAAGAGTTCCCATTTGAACATAAAACAAAGCAACATTAGGCACACTCTTTGAACTATTCCACGCACAAAATTCATATCAAGACCAAAGATTATAAGCAATTGAAAATCATTCAAAATATCGAATCAGAACTCTTCAGGCCATTCGCTTTCTATAAGATGTGCTCTAACTGCCCAACCTTTGTCATTAGGCCAAACATATCTGCATGATGAAAATACATCAGGGTTTAAGGAAGGTTTTTATTACCAGTTTTCTCATGGGTTGAGTTGCAAAGCGGGTATTACTCGCCTTTCAAGTTAAAGTTGATGATTATTTCATGGTTCATCATGTAAGGAATGTGACTTTGCTTTACGAAGAGGATGTAGAGAATTGGCTATACACACTTGGGCTGGCCCAATACAACATATTATATCCTGATCGCCCTCCCCCTACTGTAAAGAGCCAAAAATTGAAAAAGGAAAATAATAAGAATAAGAGCCAGACAACTGCAGTAGTAAGAATTATCCGATCTAATTTTTTAATATTGTAAATTTAAATTTTAAAATCACAGAATATTTAATATGAAATTTTACTAGAATCATACTACTCTATCGATATTAGGGGTGAGCAAGACCAAACCGAAACCGAATCGAAGCCATTTTGTATTTTCAGTTCGATTTTTTATTTATATATTTCGGTTATTTGGTCTTCGGTTCGGTGTCAAAGAAAAAATTCGGCTCAAACCAAATAATCGAAATAATTCAAAATGAGGTTGCTTATGAGTTTGTTGAGGCTGTTATCTATCCCCTATTTATACTAATAACACTTCTAACTAATCACTAACCCATCTAACTCATAACCTCCTCAACAAACATAACAGCCACATAACAATACTTGTGTTAGATTGGTACTTTAGATTGTGATTGGACTATAACACTTTTGTTATTAAATTGCTTTCTTTTATTCTCTTGAAATCAATTGATTTACTAGGTTTCTAGGAATTAATTAGAGGTAAAGAGGATCTTTTATAAATATAACATGAGCTAAGCACTAAGATATTTCTAATTGATTAATTGAGTCTAGGTTTAGATTAAATTAAAAAGTTATGAATATTGATTAATAAGGATTCTTGCTAGTCTTTTTGCTTAGTTAAAAGAACTTAATATTAAAATTGGACAAGGAATGTTAGTGGATTCAATCACCTAGAACATCCATTTTATAGAATTTAAGTACATTCATTTACTATAATTAAATAGGAAAAACGCATTTGATAATTCTTGGTTAATTTGTTATTTACACTAGATTACTTAAAAATTAAATATATGCTTGTAGAGATCGATCTAGGTTAGTTGCCATATGTTGCATTTAGCTTAGCTTTATTTGATTGCCTCACGACATATCTCATCACATCATCATCATTATGACCAACCATTAAAGATTAAACCGGATCCCCCCTCCTGACGTCAACGCTAGCAAGCATTTTGAACTGAAGCACGAGTAATTAAGCATTTCACTTTTGGAAGCATGAAGAACCTGTGACTCTAATGGAGAAGATCCCTTGCAAGCTAAAAGTTATGAGGAAAGATCAGATCAACGAAACAAAAATTCAAGGTTTCCATTCATTTCTCTAATTTGGATTTCCCCCGGCATAGTCATCGTTTCTCTTGATTTTATACTGCTTCTTCTTCTTCTTCTTGGATATCCATATAATGATGTACTCCATCCGGTCCAATATATATTAGAAAGAAATCTTGGACCGAAATATTAGAAGTTAATAATTGTCACTGTTTTCCACTTTTACTCTTTGAGGAGGAGAAATAGATCACGTTGCAGGCAATAAATGCATATTTTGAAAATCACACTTTAATAAGGGCAAAATAGATACACTTTATCAATTTAATATACATTAAATGACTTAACTAACTTTGATTGATCTGTCTAATTAGTAAACATCTTATATATATATATATTGGACTGGAGAAGGAAGCTTTTCATCACCATGGGGCTCTGGGTTTTTGGTTGGTAATAACAGCTTCTTGATTCATGAGCTGCTTCTCTTATTTATTTCATTAGTTTTTCTTAGAAAATTTAACACTCTGGATCTTTGAGTTGTGGGGTATTATCAGAAAACAGATCCAATATACTCCTTTGGTCTTGTTCATAAAGTAGAGAGTATTAGCAAGGTTGGGTCCAGTAAAAGAGTTAATCTCTAACAACAGGGAAACTATTCAAATTATTGTTAGAAAATGTAACCGCATTTAGTGACATATAGTGCCACAAACATTATCTCTGATAAAATCTGATAAAAAGATATCGCTCCATAGCCAAGAAAAGGGCAGAGAAATGTAATTTTGTGTCCCATTTATTAGTCATATAATTATTTTTTCATATTAATGTACACTTTTACCCTTCATCTATTGTTGTATCGATTGTGTTCTCCTAGGGTATAATTTATATTAAATAGAAGGTAAAAGGAATTTTTATCCAATTTACAAGTCTGTATTAATTTTTTCATAAGAATATAAAGTTTTACCCAATGAAATTAAAAACATACATAAGCCAAAGAATTGCCTACCTACCAAGTTACATTGAAAACATAAATAAGCCAAAGAATTGCCAGCCTACCAAGTTATAAGGAAGCTTTTGCCAACATAGTAAAAAAAGAATGGAGGTTTTGATCCTTCCTCTATCATTCCTTAATTCAAACACCAGAAAAGAGATGCTTCTAAATCACTTTGACGGAAAACCATCTTCTAGAACTGTCTGATTTCTCCATAATAATTCTTTTAAAAGTAGTTCCATTATAGCAAATAATCAAATTGTTCATCATTCCATCACAGTCATACAACTCTGTTTCTATTTACCATTTAAACTTTAAAAGAGGTTTATTGTATTTGGCCAAAATCTTGTTTCAAGGAAAAGGAAGAGCACATTTGGCTAAATATAGTCACAGAAATAAGTATTAATACGTAACGTTGTGCATGCCGTGAGACTTATTGAGTAGAGAATATTAGACACTCAAGGATTCACTGTACGTCGTCGTTTAACTTCCAGGAGTTGCTCCTCCGTTGTTGTTCAGATACGAAGCAACCAATGTTGCCCAGATGATGAAGACATATGTTGGTGTCTCATCCCGAGAGATCAAAAGTGATATTAATGTAGCACAAGCTAGAGAACCTGAGATGATATCGGATGTACATCCATAGATAAATCTGCTCGTGAAAAAAATCCACCTCCTTGTAGAGTTTTCAACCAACGGTGATGAATTTGGGAAGTGCAACTTCACGATGTAATTTAACCCTTTGAGTAAATTACCAAAACCTTCATGTCGAGGAATGAACCTGCATTATTATAAGCATCAACAAGTTAATTTACAATCAAGGCGGGTGTGTGTGGACAAATAAACGTGTTTTTAGTGAGTTCCTGATAATGAATTGCTGCTAAATCATAAGAAACATGTGGACAGCGCTTCTATCCTGATGATAAAGGAAGAAATTCAAGAAGAATTATAGTACTCATTTTAGTGGTTAGAAATTGCTCAAAAGAATTGTTTATGAAATTTCAAATTAATGTTTTGGTAAACATGAATATGCTCTTACTAGAGATAATCAATTTTTTAGACATCATTAGATACTAAATTTAAGTATCTCTCCTAGTGAAAAATTGAATCTTGATTAACTACATTATAAAGAATTAGCATCTTCTACTAGATCCAATACTTGTTGATTATACAACAGCAATAAGTGCTTATTTCTCTTATCTAGAGTTCAATACCTAATTGAAACCCATTAAGACAGAGATTGGAATGGTGAATGGTGGCAAGGAGGTAGCAAATTCATAACATGTTAACTCAGCTCACTTGCTCAAGAATTTTCAAGAGAAAGTGCTGCAAAAATAAACAAAAGAAAATGGACAAATGGAATGGATTCATCGTGAAACCCAAAAAAAATATCAAATACAAATCATTCGTTTATGCAACACCATCTTCCCCTCCATTTCTTTCTCCATTTTCGGTTAGGCTAAGGACGGGAGAGAGAGAGTTTTCATGGAGAATTTGATGGGGGTGTGTGTGTGTGAGAGAGAGAGAGACTAGTAAGAAGAAAGCAAAACTAAAGCTATTGTTAGCCCCTTTTCATCAAAATCACTTCCTAAAAAATCATTATTCGCATCCAAGGGCTCCTCTCACTCATAGTTTTGTACCATCTTGGAAGGAATCTTTTTAAGAAAGAATCAAGATTGAGAAGTGAAGGAAACGAAGAACCAAGCATAGCAAGGAGGTAACCATAAGCTTGATTTTGAATTATGTTTCATAATGCTTTTGCAACTTTTTACTCTTTGGTTGAGAGATCTCTAGATTGTCGCCACTTTGAAGAATGAAAGTATATAGTGTTCAAGCGTTGTATAATGGTTAAAAACAAAGGAACAAAGTATCAGACCAAGTGGTTCTGGAAGTAGAATTTAAAAACACCAAGTTGGGTCTTGAAGGTGCATAAGTTATATCAAGCTTGAAAGTCGTATAAGGAGAGCTGGATTTTAATTGTTCTAGGGTTAGAAATTATGAGGAAATAATTATAGGACTAGAGGACATATAACCATAATATTAGGGAAAAAAGATCAAATAAAAAGAATAAAGGGTTATGAGTTCTAAGTTGTTTGAGAATTAATAATTATATGCATGACGTAGCATGACATATGTGAATTTAAGATTCAAGTTGCACAAAAGGGCTACTCGAATCAAGTGAAGAGCAATTTTTTGGAATGTAATAGAGATTGATGCAAAATCTCAACCATAACATCACCCATTCAAGTACCCAAACACACAAATTCCATCACAAGAATTCACTAAGGTATTGCCATGAAAATTCATATTGTTCTTCAATCAAGCTATTCAATCAAGAAATTGTTTCCGTATGTAGCCATATCTCAATTTCAATCAATAATACCAACCACTATGATGATAAAGTCAGCACATATTCATGGCAAATTCAAGGTCATATACATACTATATCAAATCAACACAATGGTAAGAGTAGCCACCTTGAATTTTCTAAGCTATACAACCTTCCTTTAGCACTTGATTAAAGTTTGAAGTACAAATGAGATCTTATATTTAGGATTAGAGGGGGTATCTTTTAGGTTCAAAATTCATTAATGGGCGAAGGGAAAGAATGAAGAAAGGATCAAGAATTTAGCTTCTAAAATATGTTGGGAATGTTTTAAAGACTTGATTTTGTGTTGTTTACTTTATATTATCACAATATATATGCTCAAGGATATGAACTTGTGTATATAATATGAAATCCTATTAGAGGAACCATAAGTTCAAGTGTGTCTATTTACCAATTTCATTTAAGCAAAGTTAATATACAGAGTTTAAATCAAACAAACCAAACAAACAAGGACTAGAAACTATAGCCTAAAAATAGGAGCCCAAACCAAACAACACCATCATCCAAAAACTTAACCCTAAAGCAAGGAAAGAGGGCTTCACTACCGCCGCCAGAGAAGCCAGATGAACTTCATGGATAATGCCAGAAATAAAGGATGGGGATTCCAATAACCACCCTAAAGATCCCCATCCCTTTTAACTTACTGTCTGCTACCATAAGAGCATATAACCAAAATCCACACAGAGCGGCAAAGGAGAGTGCCTTTGTCTATTTAACATACTTATGGCTAAGTAGTTGATTAAATTATGAAATTGAGTAGTATACAATAGTCCAACCGGTAATCCTAAACAAATATGTGGGTTCTTTGAAATCTGGAATACCATTCATCAAGGCATGGAAAAGTAAACAAGGCAAATCCATGCCAAGTTGTGCAACCCAAAAGTATAATTTTCAAGGGTTTCACAATTGGCGATAAAATTTAATGAAGGTTCTGTAGAATGGTCCAATAATTATTTTTTTCCCTTATAGAGGATTTCAAAATCCTTGAAGAGAGACATGAACCACCTCAATACAATTTCTTTTTTCATAAAATTAGTTATGAATTTTTAAAATTGAAACAAATTTCTTGGGTTTTTAAATTTATCATGGTAACCTTAGTTAAAGATGTTTGAACTTCAGTCCCTTCATTCGACCAAATGTTCTTGAATAACTTCCCATATATTTATAATTAATATATAGAAATAAGGTATTCAAGTAAGATTAATATGTGGCAAAGGAGGACTGAGAAGATATATACTGACCTCAAGAAATCTGCGATTGACGTAAACTGAACATAAGGCATGATTTCAAATATGGTGTCCACATTATATACAAATACACATATGATGACAGCCCACAACCTTATAGAGATTCCTCTGAATATTAATGAACCTGGGAAGCACATTTCAATGTGATCAAATACTTTCGATATGAAGACCCCTGAACAGACATCTTGAGCAATAAACCTGCATAACCATAAAATTAATTAGAAAGGCCTTAGTTAATGAGGTGGACAACAAATCTGGGTGCTCACTCTTGGTGATGAACACCAAATCTGGACAGTCCAGATTTATAGTTTTTTTTACTTTTTTTTTAAAACAGTTATTTTCGTGGGTACAAAATGTTAAATAAAGATAATCTCTTAACTGTCCATTTTTCTAAAGATTATTTTTCACTTAAAACTCATGAATTGGAAATTTTTAATTCAAACGTGAGCACTCAAACCGAGTCTCACAATAGGGTATATATACCTTAAACGATCCGCCATGGAATGGAACGAAAAGGAAGGCGTCATCACAAGTCTCGCGTTGGAATAGATTATGAGTATAAGTAATATGGTAAGAGCCCAAATCATTACAGAACTTGGTTCGAATGGTGGTGAATATGATACGAGCACTCCGAAGATAACAGATAATGCTGAAGTGAAAGACACAAAAACTCCATCTTGACGAAGAAGCCTGCATAAGCACATCAAATTAGTTATAAGCACCTTTGTTAATTAATGAGATGGTGTAACATCCGCAGTTTCAATACCAGAAATAAAATACTTATTTGAGTGTTAGAGGTTATAAGAAACAATATAAATGCTTGTTAGTCAAATAAGGACGGAATGGTAATTATGGTAGAGAGTGGAAACAATAAGGACGGAGCGGAGAAGAGAGTGGAAAGCGGATGCGGCGGAGGACGAATCCTTGTCGAGGACTTGGGAGGAGGTCTTGCAAGAAGGCTTCAGGTGAAGCTGGTTGGATACTTATTGACAAACTGCCATGTCATCTGCCACTTAAGATGAATTTGGTTAAATTCTTATTGACTAGGGAACTTAACTGAAAAGTTAGTTTTGGATGAAATTACACCACTTTAATAATTTTAAGGGTGAACTTGCACCTCAGATAACTTCAGGATGCTGGATGTATAACATCATAAATTTTAATCAATGTGATGTAAAATCTAATTGAAGCCTTAGGAAGCCAATTACAAAAGTTTGGACAAATATGAATAAATTTTTGGATCAAAAACATTTTAAAGAAATTTGAGAAAAATAAGTAAAATTGTCCACAATTTATCAGAATAATTATTCTGCATGTTAAAGGGTTAAATTTAGAGGAAAAGTTACTCAATGAAATATTTTATTTCGTTTGGATTAAAAAAAAAAGAAGAGAAAGAGAAAAACACTCAGTTGAGCATTAAACCACGCATGTGCCACACGTGACAGAGGCATTAAAGCCTCTGCCCTAAGCTCCC
>JANTPZ010152950.1:0-17367 GCA_025593235.1 Vachellia pachyceras | reverse complement strand
TTCGGGGGTCAAAGAAAAATGAAGACCCATGTCAGAAATATCCTTTTCTGGCCCCCGAAGACTGGAGGCTGTTTGTGGCGTCACGGCAAGACCCACAATTTCAGGTAACATCCTTTAGTCATCTACATTTTTTTGCTATCACTGACTAAGATTTCCCTCTTATGCCTTAATAGGAATTAAGTGAAGCCAACAAATAGAAGGGTGCTGCAAACATCTATCCGCATTATTTGTCTCGTGGCGGATACAGAAAGCTTTAGCAAAAGATGATGGAGGAGGAGCAACAAAGATTAGAGGAGGCATCCACCTTAGATCCCACCGTTGTCGTCCAGGCCCCTGCTCCTCCTCCACATCACAAAAAATGGAAAGCAGCGAAGATGAAAGGTGGGAAGTACATCAATGAAGCAGTTCCTGAGGTGGTTGGAAGGATTGTAAGTGTTAACATATAATAATCACATGTGATTGTTTGTCTTAGTTTTATTAGTACCTCACTTATGACGTATTATACGATACAGGATGACTTACACAGCAGAATAGCCAGGGGATTTTCACTCAAAGTGGGGGGATGGACATCTTAGCGATGGTGATTGGAAGGTCGGATTACCCAGGCCAAGTTCGAGGGGAGTCGAGGGGAACAGATCTAGGAAAACATTTTGGACGACCATCTCAACAGTCTAGAGTAGCTAAGATGGAGCAATCACCATAGCTAAGTTTGACGCTGAACGCCAGATGCAAAACCAGATGATAAAAAATATGTGTGAGGAGATGAGAGCTGAGATGATGGCTGAGTTTAGAGCTGAGATGAAAGCTCAGATGAGAGTTGAGATGAGAGCTGAGTTCACAGCACTTCTGAAATCGGGGAAGCTGATTGAGGAACTGAAGAATTTCGATTCCCCTGTATTTCCCAATAGCAAAGATAGCAATCATCTGCTTGATACATTAGCACTGGGTGACCCTTCCCCTGATCCCCCCGCAGAAGAAGTTAGAGAGGATTGTACTCTCTACCTGGATGAGCCAATACGTGCCGTTGCCCATGCTTATTTCTATAGGCAAGCTGCTACGCACCATTCTTTGCCAATTCCGGATAGCTTGTCTCGCGTATCGGTGACAGGTATTGAAGATGGCGAGGAAGGCTCCGATGTCCCATTCCCTGATCGAGAGGTGCTCCATTTAGGCCAATCTAAGGGTTGCTTCATTCTTTGGCCGAAAAATCTCATTTCTACACCTACAACACCTCACGAGGTAGTAGCCACCTTATGATCTTACTTAATTTCTTTTGGCATTATATTTATAATTTGTATTCTCTACTTTACTAGAACCCGAAAAAAGCTGCAAAATTCCCATCCTTGTTACGGCTGCGGCAACTACGAAAAAAATTTACACTCGTGACCATGCAGATGGTTGATGGAACTGTTGGTCGTGGTGTAACAATTTCTATCTCTGGATGACCTCGATATATCATAGATTCAATCTGCAATCTTGTAAGTTTTTTATATTCCTATCTTCAATTGATGATGCCATTTTTTTAGGTTTTATGTAATTCAATATTTCCTTTGTTATTGAACTCTTTAATAGGACCTTGCACAGTATTTGCGTTGACTTTTCTAAAGATGATTTGTATGGATTTTTATGTCCTGCGAATACAACGAAGAGTTACAATTCTGTAGAAAATCGGGTGCATTACATTGGGAGCACAATACAAGTAGACGTTAATCCAAAGATGTGTTACCTAGCGCCAATAATTGAAAGGTATGAAATTATATTAATCCCTTTAACACATTTAGCATAATTGGTAATAATTAACTTTTTTTGCTAACTTCATTTTCATGTATATATGCTGTTGTAGTCATCATTGGAGTCTCTGTGTTGTCTACCCCGTTGTGAATACTGTGTATTGGTTCGATTCGTTGTCTGGCAGAAAGGCAGGGAAAGAGCAAAAATACGTTTTTGATACGTAAAATCTTGTATTTCTAAATTATTGCTTTTAGCAATGTTTAGAAAGGTTTTTTCATATGTAACTACTGTCAATTCAATCGTAGCGCACTCAAGACATATCAAATCATGGGTGGTAAACGTGAAGGTATAAATAAAAATACACAGTGGTGTTATCCAAAAGTAAGTACTTTGACTTTAAGTTCTTTCATTGAATGTCGTTTTATCCGTTTATACTTTTTGACAATTTTTTATCTTTAGTGCCCTTGACAATCAGGCAATACTGAGTGCGGGTATTATGTCGTCAGTTACATGTATAGTATCATTCAGAGCGGATTGACTAGAGATCTAGAAGAGGTATTGCGTAATTTATCAAATATTGATGAGTTAATCGTTTAGCTTGATGAATTTGGATTTGTTTTAATAATTGTTTTTAAATTTGTAGATTTTTGATAATGATGATGCTTACATGGCTGGTGACATTGATTTGATACGGGATTTGATGGCCAAATGTTTTATTGATTTGTAGATCAAGCTTATTTCTTCAAGGTGAATATATATAGTTTCAACCATTCATGTCGACTTGTATAGGATTAATTAGATTGATGAATTGTGTTACTCTGCAACAAATGTACAATGATATTTGCTTAGTAAATGACAATGATGACTTTTGTGTTTCGCTGCAACAAGGACTTGGCTTTCGAAGATATATATGTCTAACTCTTGAGGAATTTCAATTTGTATTTCTCCCCTACAATGAATTTTGATTAGAACCTTGATATTTGTTTATTTTGTCTGGACTTGATTTGTTGTATAAAATGTAACAGTAAGCTGAATCAAGTGGGTTGATAAAATTGAAGAAAATTTTTTTATAAAAAAATAGTATATACGATGTGACACCTCTTACTTAACCCTCTTAGCTTCCATTATGATGAGTTGGAACCAATTAATGGCCTCAAACATCTTACATTGTGAAAAGGGGCCAAAATGAAAACTTTCATTTTTAAGAAAGTTACTATTCACAGTTTTTAAGGCCAACTTTGAAAATTCATAACTAATTCTAGAAAAATCAAAATTGAGTGGTTCCAACTTCTATTTTAAGATTACAAATTCCTTTATGAGGGAAAAATACTCATTTTAAAATTAAATGTTTCAACTGGTACAAATTCTTTCGTAAAAATATATTGTTCATATGGTAATTTTTCATTTTTCCAGGATTTTCTGTGATTTTTCGTCAACTTTGAACAATCATAACTTTCTGTACAGAATTCCAATTCTAATGATCTTTGGCTCATTAGAAACCTTGAAATGTGAACTAGTTTTCCATAAAATTTCAGAACATCTAGAATCCATTTACTCTGTTATACGTTATGCCAAAGTTAGGGGTTTAACCCACTTCTCACTTAGCCAAATTTTCAACTTCTTAACTTCATAATTCAACCTAATAATTTCTAAACCTTTCTTAATCATAATAACATATGTAATTAGGCATTCATAGGGCATACATTAGTTATCATAAGTCCATCATACATGCATGAGTTATATTACATGCCACTTTACAAACTAGTAATATAATTGAAAGTTTACAACATAATTTACATTCATACACATACACATTTCTACTTCAAGCATCATGGATTTCCTCCTTACCCTTTGATGTGCTTCCACCTAAAAATGGTTAGTGGGTGAGGGTGAGATTTTTGGAAATCCCAGTAGCAAAACTTTCTAACACACATTATAAAATTGCATGACAACTTTCAATATAAGTGTGAATTCATAAAAGTGCAACATGTAACCATGAAATGCATATGGCCATAGCATACAAAAGCACATATTAACACTTTCAATCATCACAAATTTTCAATACAAGTCATGCATAATTCATACATATTTTCAAGCAATTAAGCCTAAGGTTAGAAGGTCTCGCTACCTTGTCTCTTTAGTTTTTCTTGATCTTTAAAGCTCTCTTGATGAATGTCCCCAACAAATTCTTTGATTTTTAGTCTTCCTAAACATCATACAAGAATATAAGCATCAAGCTCAAGCCATCAACCTTGCATGAAAACCATAAAAACGTAATATAACTCTTAATGTTATTTTATGCACCCTTGAACTTTGAAATCTGCTCTTATGATTTCTAATGCTTCCTGAATTCATTTCTCACTTTTAGCCTACACAAATTTGCCTTCTAAACTCAATGGAAGCATCAAAATCATCAAAATCACACTCCTTTTTCACTGTTCTACAGAAGCACGAAAATTGCTCTATAAATTGGAAAAATGTGATTTTTCAACTTCTAGCTTCACACACATGCATAATCTCAATCCTAAACCATTTTCCCATAATTGGGCATCATAAAATCATTCATTTTCCTTCATGAACAGTGCCAAACAGTGCTTCATGAACAGTAACTTCATGCTCCAATTTCATACACAACTCCAACAATC
The DNA here is from genome assembly GCA_025593235.1 of Vachellia pachyceras. Lineage (NCBI taxonomy): Eukaryota > Viridiplantae > Streptophyta > Magnoliopsida > Fabales > Fabaceae > Vachellia > Vachellia pachyceras. The sequence goes on along the minus strand of JANTPZ010152950.1, from coordinate 12,991 downwards.
ACAAAGCATACACCAATCTACTCCTTATCTTGCAAGGAGTGTTTTACAACCTTTAATTTTCCTTAAATCCCTCTCTTTTTCAATTGGAACTCAAGAACCCTAACCTCCCAATCTTCCAAAAGAGAGAGTTATTCAAGAAAATAAACTGATAGAATTAAAGAGGGAGTTGTAAAGCTTAGGAAAATAGGTTGATTTGGTTTATTGGAAGCTTACCTTGTTAGTTCCTCAAGCTTTTCTTCCTCTTCATCAAGCTTCCATGGCATCACTTCCTCTTCTTTTTGCAGCCAAGATTTCGTGCAAATGGCCAAGGAAAGAGAAAAGTGTCTTGTTTATTTAATCTCTTGATAAGAAATGAATGGCCAAGATTTTGTCTTAACTAGTAAGTTTAATCTAAAGGTTGAAAATGATGCCACCAATCCAACATTTGTGTGCTTCTCATTGGCTCCTCAAAAGTGGCTCATGATGCCTGCACATGGGTGAAAAAAAATCTGGTTTGGTTAGCCAAACCGGATCTCATTCTGTTACTTTTACCGATTGCACTTTTTACCGGTAAACTTAACTTTATTCCGGTAAATCTTTTTCTACTTTTCTGGAGATGTTTTCTCCCTCATTTAATCTCCATAATTCCCTCTTGAATATATTAAAATCATCATCCTCAAATTGTCCTTTAATCAAATCAAAATTAACAGGATTACTTTACCTTATCTTAAACTCCTGAAAACAAACAACTTTAAAATAAATCATTTTTAGGGCTTTATAATTTTCTATATTTTTCATTGATATTTTAGCCCTTCTTCTTTCCCCAAAATACCTTCTAGATTGTCCAAAATTAATTTTTATAATAAATTATATTTTTGGGGATTTTTTGGGCCTTTTACCTCATTTTTGGGAAAATCGTCTTAATCGTACTTTGGGCAATAATTTTGTAAAATACTATAAAATTCACTGAATCTTTCTAGACTCTGGTTTTTTGGTCTTAGAGAACTCCTGATACCTTAAATAAATATTTTCAATCATCAAATCTTTAAAATTCCATAATTCATCATCTAGACCGAATTTTAACAATCGGTTGAATCTCTGGTAATCAGTGAGTTCTACTCTGTCTATTGGGCATCTGTTAATTTTTCTGATTTTTTGGTCAACCGTTTGACTTTTGACTTTGACTTTGACTTTTTCAAATGACCAAAATGGTTACACTTTCTCTTAATGACCAAAATGTACTTTCACAGTCTAACTTTTCATAAATTCCCATTTTGCCCTTAACCTTATGGTCCTTGATCTTTTGGTTTCTGATTCCTGGGGCAACTTCCCAGGGGGTCACCCATCCTAAAATTTCTCCAGGGCGAGCACGCTTAACATTAAAGTCTTACCGACTTCCATCCATCAGGCCAAATCTAATTCTGCGACTTCCGGCCCAACAGTAATCAACTTTTTACGTACTTTCTATGCGTGGGTTTTAACCTGACTTTTAATTACTGTTTTAGCCCTTTTTATTCAATGATCATATTGCCCTTGGTCTTTATACTTAATAACATTTATGTCCCTGGCTTACATTCATAGAAATCTCAAAGCCTTAGGATTAAATTGACCAGGGTCTCTTAAGTCAACTGACATCTCCTTTTTCTGTACTTTTATTTCTTGCCTTGTCTTATCTTATAACTATCAGTTTGGCCTCTATGTCGGTTTACAGAAAAGGGTGGATATTACATACGACGCCCTAGATAGTGCAATGGGCGTCGTAGGTGAGAGCTACTGCGCCTTACATTGTAATGTTGGGCGGCGCCCTCACCTACAACGCCTCACAACAAAAAGGGCGCCGTAAGCTCTAACTTTCTACTCCCCTCACATATACACCCCCCGAGAAATGGCGCCTATTAGTTTAAAAATAGGGTATAAAAGGTACCTTTTGTAGTAGTGGCTGCAGCTGGATGCTCCAATCTCTCTCCAGCAATCGAATAAGATCTACATGCAGATACAGATACCCAGTGGGCATACCCATTCATTTAGAGATATCAAATATTCTTTAATTTTGTGCAACTTATCTTTATCGATGTGCATATGTCTTTCGTTTTACAGCTATTTGAAGATGACAAGTAAAAAAGTTGCGTTTAGTGATAGTCTGCATCTCAATGTTTAAACAAATTTTAGATAACTTTGAGCAATTTGTAATTTAGTATTTTTCAGCAACTTGTAATTGGATATTTTCAGCAATTTTCCCTTCCGTTTTCAGTTTAATTATTTGTGGGATATGGAGTGGCTAGAAAGTCTTGCTAACATAGTTGTGGGCAATAGCGGAGCCATGACCTTCTACCAATGTGGCAATTTTTCATTTTCAAACAAACAACAACATATTTTTTAGTATAAATAATTTAATGGGTTCAAATCTTAAAAATGAGTGAGTGCATAATAAAAATCTAATAATTATTTCACTACTAGAAAAATGCCATTTAGAGACGGAAAATCCGTCGCTAAAACGACAGTTTCTAATATTTTTTATCGCTAAATAAAAATTTTCTCATGGAAAATAGCCATTTAGCAACAGATTTTTCCGTCGCTAAATAGCATTTTTCTGGTAGTGTTTACACAAATATAAAAAAGTTGAATGGGAGCATTTGCCCACCCTCAAATACAAACTTGCCTCCGCCCTTGGTTGTGGGCCAGCATTTCAAATTTTCTTAATTATAATTTTTAATTAATTTCTTGTTTAAAAGTAATACTTGTGTCGTGGGACAGCTGTGATCTCAAAATTTAATAACTTGTTAATTTGTCAGAACTGAATAGTTGGGTGTTCCTTAAAATTTAATAATAATAACTTTTTTCCCAAAACATACGCAACCATCTATTAAAATTAATTATTATCACACCTCATAAAAATATAAGTATTGATTTATCATATTTTGAATAATTAGCTTTTTATGCTAAACATCAGGTCCATTGGTTAATAATATCTTATTAGTATAAATCTCTTATATCCAAAATCAATACAGAACAGTCAGATTTTCTCTAGTACCATGCATGTGTCAGAACCGCTAAGTTTGTTGAATTTTTCAAATATTGCAACTTGCAACAACCACAAGTCTCAAGCTAGAATATTCAGTAGTGGAAAGGAAAATGTATTAGCTTATTATTCATCAAGTCGTTAGTCAAGCAAGTTTACAAATTAAAGTCAATGAAGGATAGCAGCCCTTATTTTATATTATATTTTGAGGTAGAAAGAAGCCTCCAATTATAACATTCAAAGAGTGGGAATTATATTCTTGATTTTAATGTTAAAAAAGTTATAATGGTTCCAAAAATATGGTCAATAAAAATTTAAAGACGGTCAGAGAAACCATTTCAAATTTCACAAAATGTCATTTTAACGTGTTTTCAATATTGGTCAAAATACAACAATACTCTAAGTAATCCAATTTATATAGATTAAGTTAAAAAAATATATGTGAAAAGGGAGGTGTAATTTCTAGTATTCACGGATTTACGACTGAGCAAGTTTGAAATTGCAATGGGACCATATAGTCTTTTCATGTTGATGGCAAATTACAATCATGTCCCAAGGGACGTGGTTGTACTTTTCCAAATAAAATATTTTTTATAAATTGTATATATAGAATATATATTTTTATACATATATATAGATTATATTTTTTTTGGTATACATATATGGGTTATGTTGATATGTTTATACAAATGATGTTATTTGTCATGAATGGGCTTGAGATTTTATGAATGGGCTGGACTGAGAAGCAAGCTGAGAGGAATAGACCGTTTTGATTGGGCATGTGAAAGGTTTTTAATTAGCAAAAGTTCAACTACTCTGACCGTAAGCAAACCAATATTCAAATTTTCATCAAAAAAAATATTCACATTTAATGTATAATAGCTTTTTGAATATAAGAATATCTAATAGGAGGACATATATACTCTAAAAAACAAAGATAATGAACTGGAGTTGAGTCTTGCAGGAGGGACCAATATCTTATAAGATTGATCGATACTCAGATTTGAATTGACCAAATTTAATGTCCTCAGATAAGATTGCATCGATGCTACTTGCCAACTAATACTAACTATTAGAAAGATTAATTATGTGATCCTTATATTTTCACAAATCTGTTACTTGATTCTTACAGTTTGCCTCATCGTGATGTAGTTTTACTGAGTTTGTAACTCATCCTTATCGGTGCATGCCGCATCAAATGGAGGTGATTTCCATACCGTCAATTTCTTCTTTTCTGTAAAAAACTTTTCTTCCTTCCACATGATATCAGATGGAGAATTTTAGTTCAAGAATTAGAGTTGATATTATGAGCTAGCAAGCATCAGAGGCTTTCATCGGCTGGTGCGTCCAGCCAATTTCCGTAATGGTAAAAAAAAAGGGGAAATTTACAATCAAGTCTCAAATAGAATAATTAATGAATAAAATGTCCCAAAGACTTACAAAATTACCATAAGGTCCCAGGAGTAACTGCTGAGGTTGTTAATGAAAGATGGTAAGGTTGTTAATAACAACTTCAGCAGCTACTCCTGGAACCTTATGGTAATTTTATGAATCTTTGGGACATTTTATTCATTAATTCTCTTATTTGGGATCTAATTGTAAATTTTCCTTAAAAAATATAGATACGATAACAGAGAAACAAACCGATAAACTGTCAGAAAAAATACATCGTGAAAATATCCTTCATCGCCACTACCCGTCTGCTTCCTTACGAGCACTCTTCTGATGAACTAAAACTAAAATCGCGACAATTTGCTTTTAAACTCATACTGTGTCCGTTTGGAACACGGTAGAGATGTACTTTTATGCAAGTCGAGATAAATATATGGAGGAGATTATCTTATTTTACAGAAAAACACCGTCGAACGTATTTTTAGGGAGTAAGTAAGCTTTTCTAAACAATCACACTATCGGTAAACTCGATCAAATTCACGAGTTTCTGATACTTAATTCACCGTTTTCATATTTCTAACTTTGAAAATCATCTCAACCAATTCTGAAACTCCTGATGACCTTTTTCGTTTGATCATGTTCAACATCTTCATATATTAACATCATAAAAATTTATTTGTTGAGCATAATAAATTATGAATGTTGATAGATTTGAAATATGTTTAAACTAAATTACTGTCATTTTCTATGTTTAATTATTTAATTATCTACCTCTAATAGCTATTTATTGATAAAAACAAATTTCCACGAATTTATTATTTGAGTGTACAATCCAAACTAACATCCTTATCACGGGTTTGTTTAAATTTGAATTTGACGATCTTAATTATATATCAACGCAAAGGTGCAACTTAAAACAATTTACCCGATTAAATTATAATTTCCATCATATCAAGCCACCCACTATACATATATTATTATATATTCCATGTTTTTAAAACTTCATACTCTCAACTTTCAAACTTTGATTTGTAATTAAAATGCAGCCATACTTGATTGAGTCATGAGGATGCTAATCGTAATGTAGAAAAAAGTTAAAAGACGAAGGTTGCTAAATTCGGAATTATTTAACTTCCTAAGGTTAAAAAATAATTAATTTCGCAGAGTACTTAGAAACCGGTTTTAGTTGTTTGTGGGCCGTAGGAAGTTTGTCATTAATGACTGTAAACAGCTTTGACTTGTAAAAAAATTATTGAATTTTTACAATTTTGGCTTGTCCCTTGAAAAAAAAATGAAAAATCAAATTTGACAATGAGACACTTAAAAGATTTTTCTTAACCTCACTCAGAACATTAAACGATATCGTTTAGTTTTTGTATGGTGAAAAATTGAAAAAGTGTGGGGAGGGAAAAATTGTCATTTCACCTCCCCACCCTTAATACCCCAAAATATCGCCTGCATTCTCCATTCTTCGTTCCAGACCAGCACGACGCGAGCGAGAGAGTGACGGGAGTGATTGTGTGCGACGCCATGATTTTTCATCCAAGGAGATTGTGTACAAGCAACTATTTAGGTTCAGGTGAGTCTCTTGAACACTTATTTACTTTCAAATTTTTTTATTGTTATCATTTTGGAGTTTTAAGGGCTGAGTTAGAATTGAAAAATGGATAGTTTTTACTAATTAAATCAAGTTATAAACAAGATTATAGCTTCTTTATATTTTATGGAGCATTAGATGAGAATTTTCTGTGGGTTTATTGAAGTGCAATCGGGGGTACCGTTCACGCCACTATTCATGTGAACAATAACTTTACCCTGTTGCAAATTTCTGGTCAAATGATGTGGAAGATGAAAAGTTTGGACTTTATTATAAACTAAAGTGTGGAATTTATTGTGGGTTAGAGAAATTATTCATTGAAGTAAAAAAAATGTGTGCTTAAAGTTATTGTTGGAAAGCTGACTTTGGGTTAAATTTTAACTAGTTAAATGGTCTTTGTTGGCCATGAAATTTAGCAAGTAAATATTACTAATGTAAAGCATTACAATAAGTCCTATAACATTATTTGGATAAGTGGAGTGTAAATTATAAGTTTTTCAAATTGGTGCAAAGAAACTAGAAAATGACATTTTTCTTGGTGAAACAGTGGACAATTTCATTGGTTTGATGAGGCAAGGAGAAAACTATGACATTGATTATTATTTTTTCTTTATACAGGATGAAAAGAACATTAAATAGAGCTTCGAACCACTACATTTGGAGTTTTATAGATTAAGTTATGAATTTTTAAAGATTGATGCATAAAGCTGAATTTTTATTGGATAAACTAATTTTGAGTGCTCATTAAGTGTGATGAAATGTCTAAAAGAGATAAAAACTCATTTAGATGATGTCCATTAAATTTTAATTTGGGAGATTCCTTTAGATAATACTGCTAGGAGGAGGAGAAGATAAGTTGAAAGCTGGAAGATAAAAGTTTATACTTTAAGAGCATAATAGGTGAGTGAAAAGTGTCCCATTATAATTCCTACAAAATATATTTTACTACATTTCATATTTTCATTTAATTATCACATTTTAATCATGGTTTCATCGATAAAAGATTATTGGAATTATTTAATCCTCTTATAGATATTACAAAGAGTAAGATTTAAGGATTTTATTTAATGTTATTTATTATTCTCCAATTTTTGTTATATTTTGTATTTAATTTTAGAAAATGAAATGAGAAATTTTGGAATTTTGAGCATTGCATCATTTGAGGTATCTAATTGCTATTGTGATTTCATGCATGGAGATAGTGAAAAGAAAGTACATTTAAATGATATATACTCCATACATGCCTAAAAATGGTTAGAGATATTATTTGCCAACTTTTGATGCCAGGATCTGGTTATAAAATATGCAAAAATAGCTTTCTTATTAAGGATGGTTTTGAAAGTGATCCCACACATGCTTGAAAATTTTTCGAGAGGACTGAATACAGAACGTTGATTACTAAAAGCAGTAATCAGACTCCTCTCTGACCTACACCTAGTTTTGAAAGTGATCCCACACCTGGTTCGGCCCTCTCTAACCTACGTCCAGTCCTTAGACTCCTCTGAGATTTTCAATCCACTATAACATCCAAGTTTAAACTAGGTACTTGGAAAACCATTATAACCACAAGTTCACGCAGACACTTGCGAAGCTATTTCAAGTTCATAACGGTCGGTACTTGAGAACCCCATAAATGTTTCCAGGCATTTCTTGTAATATCTTGAATTTTAGTAATTGGAATAAAGGCCAAACTGATAAGTTATGAAATGAGATAAGACCCGAAAAAAAAGTGTAGAAAGAGAAGATGATAAAGGATTGGAAAGAGCACGATTAAGTTAGCCCTAAGGCCTTGAAATTTCAAAGTATAAAGGCTAAGGGTAAAATGGTCATTATGCATAATGTAATATCCATCCCATCCTCTTTCTGTAAATTGAAATAAAGGTCAAACTGATAATTATGATATGAATTAAAACCCAGAGATAAGAAGTATAGAAAAAGAGGATGCCAATGGACTGAAAAGATTAAAGTTAACCTAGCCCTAATGTTTTGATTTTATTTAAGAACTCTACAGTTAAGCGTGTTCGTCCTAGAGTAATGGAAGGATGGGTGACTTTTCACCGTTTTTCACCATAAGTATACGGGTGGCAAGTAGTATAAAAAATTATCGTTCCCACAAAGACTATGGCAAAAGTGAGCGAATAAAATGCAATTGTGCTCTTAATTAGGTTGGGCAACAATCATTTTTAAAAGTTCAATGCAAGAAATAATTGTTGGTTCAAACAAACTAAGCTAAAATGCAAAACACAAATTGATTCTAACTCCAAGAAATTGAGACCCTAGGATTACTTCTTCCCTCTATACTTCATAAAACTAGTCATTTCCCTCTTAATTAGCTTTAATAAAGAATATAATGTTTGCCTAAGATTCATAAGTATTGGAAAAGCTCTCTCAAGTCAAAACCAACATCTATTTTCAAGAACTCATTTAATCTCTCGCAACAAGCTAGTGAAAATGGTCATTAAGTAACAATCTTATAATGACAATACTATGTCAATATATAAATCTATTTCCTATCAACAAACTCTCCACTCAACCTTGAGTTTCAAGTCTACTATGAGTTTATCCAAGTTCTTTAAACAAGAAAATCTCTCTCAAGCATCTTCTCATTCAACAAATCAACTAAATGGTGATCGAGCATTTAGAGGCATAAAGCAAAGAATAAAATCAACATATAATCCTTCATTAAATGCCAAACAGAAGGAGAATAACAAAGTTTTAATCCATATAGAGGTTCAAAGTAACCCAGAAATGAAATGCTTAGCTATCCATATGCATATACATAGAAAAACTAAGTTTAACAACTGGAAACATCAATGACTAAGGAGAAAAGGGAAGAAAAGAAAATAACCCTAGGTTGAAACTCCAAAATCTCTCTTGAAATCTCTCCCAAAGCTTCAAATCTCTTCAAAAACTCCAAACCCTAGCAAAGAAAGGCTCCAAGCACCTCCAAGAAGTCAAGAATAATGATTTTTGGCAAACCCTGTGTTTTGTAACCCTAGAATGAGTTGTAGCAAGTAAAACGCGTAACTGTACAGACGTTAGGCTTCGTTGGCTTCAACCAACATTTTTGTTGGCTAAAGCATGTGGCACAGAGAGCATCAGGCCTTCGCTGGCTTTAGCTAAGATGTTTGTTAGCTGAAGCATGTAACACAGAGAGCACCAAGTCCTCCTTAGCTTTATGATAGATGATCTCTGTTCAATCTTTACTGCTACAAGCTTTTGTTTCTTCTGTTCAATCTTTACTGCTACAAGCCTTTGTTTCTTGGCCTTTGGATTGTCTTTCACCCTATACAAAAAAGATCAATGATAAATCATCCTTTAATTAATCAAATAAAGCAAGCATACTTTCAATTTACTTTGATGCATATTTTCTTCTCAACATTTCTCTTTATACACATTTTAGCTTTTAAAAACGTATGAAATAGAAGAAAATATGTTAGAATGTTGTCAATTTCTTGGAGGTATTAGTGACACCTGGGAAGGACTCAAATGTCATTAAACATAAAGGTTAAGGGCAATCTTGGCATTTTGAAAGATTAGTAAAAGTAAGGGTATTTTGGTAATTAAGAGAAAATGTAAGGGCATTTTGGATATTTGACAAAGTCAAAGTCAAAAGTCAACAATTGACCAAAAGTTTTATAGATGTCCAATATATAGAGCAGGACTCACTGAACGCCGCTGTGGGTCCTACATCCTTGAGTTACAACTTAGATTTCTGTATATAGAATTTTGAAGGACAGAAAGCAGAAAATAATTATTTGAGGTATCAGGAGATCTCAATCAATTGAGTTCAGAACATAGAAAAAGAAAGTGAATTTTATAGCATTTTATAAAATTATTGCCCATTATTCAATAAAGGCAAATTCCCAAATCAGAGGGAAAATACCCGAAAACCCTGGAAATATAATTTTCTTCAAAAATTAATTTCAAACAATCTAGAGGACAAATTAAGAAAGGAAAAGGGCTAGAGTATCAGTAAAAAGTATAGTAATTTTTAATGCCCTAAAACTAAATTACCCGTCGGTAGCCCGTTTTCAGGGGTTTTGACAGGGTATACTAACCCTGTTGAATTTGGACATTTTTCAGGAGAATTTCTGGGATAAATATTTCATAATATGAGTAAGTAAAATGTGGAGATTAAAAGAGGAACAAAACATCTCCAAAAAATTAGTAAAAGATTTACCGGAGTTAAGTTACTTTAACCGGTGAAAGTTGTAACCGGAGCAAGTAACTGGATGGTAACCGGATTGGTTAGAGTAGAGTAACCAAATTTCTAACAAGATTTTTAGCCTCAATTATAGCTCATTAATGCTACTTTATAACAACCAATTAGAAGCAAGCAAATGTCAAAGAGGTGGTTAAATCTTAGCCATTAGATTAAACTTGCAAGTTAAGATTTAATCTTAAACATTCAAGCATTTTCAAGGGAATTAGTTAAAAAAACCTTTTCTTTTCTCCTCCTTATCAATTTGGCCAGAACTTCTCCTCTCCAAGAAGCCAAGAAGACGCCATTTTTGGGAGCTCCAAGAAGAAGAAAGCTTCACACACATACAAGATAAGAGCTTAATCAACCAAATTAACACATTTTCTTAAGCTTTGCAACCTCCTCTACAATTCTATTGGTTTAGTTTCTTGAGTAACTCTCTCTTTTGGAAAATAGATACTTAGGGTTCTTGAATTGAAAAGTGAGAAAGAGAGGGATTTATAGGAAACCAAAGGTTGCAAAACACTCCTTGAGTGTTAAGGAGTCTTTTGATTAATATATATCTCTGTGTGTGCGTGTGCGCGCGCGTGCTTGGTTTGGTTGTTGGTTAAATTTTTCGAAACCCCAAGTTTATGGGGAGGCTCTGTCCTTATGTAAATTGATGGGGGGAGAGTTGTGTTTGAGTTATTTGATGCATGTAAAGTGGTTTGAAAGCAATAATATGCAAGTATACATGAGGAAAAGTTGAAGAATCCAAACTCCATTTATTGTTCTGTTTTTCGGCAAAAATTAAAAGAAATAGAGGGAGTGGGATTTTAATGATTTTGATGCTTTCAATGGCTTTAGAATGAAAACTTGTGTAGGGTAAAAGTCAAAAGAGGATTTGGCAAGCATTAGAAATCATTAAAACAAGTTATAAAGTTGTAAGGGTCTCGAAAAAGTAAGAGATAGCTCTATTGCGTTTTTATGGTTCTCTTGCATTGTTGATGACTTGAAAGTGATGAATATGTCATTGTATGATGTTTAGGAAGTTAAGAACCCAAAGATCTTGTTGGGTAAGTTTACCAAGAGAGCTTTAAAGCCCAAGAAAAGCTAAAAGCTAAAGAGACGAGGTAGCAAAACCCTCTAACCTTAAGCTAAATTGCTTTGGAAAAATGTGTTGAATTACGCATGAATTGTATTGAAATCTATGATGATGAAAGTGTAAATATATGCTTTTGTATGCTGTGGCCATATGCATTTAATTGTTACATGTTGTGCTTTTATGAATTCACACTTATATTGAAACTTATATTGAAAGTTTTCAAGTAAAGGGTTCCAAAACCCTCAAATCTACCCAGTTTTCAAGTGGCAATGAAAAATAGAAAACAAACTCCGAATGAGCTAAACTTTCTATTTAAATACTACATATCCCAAGCTTTAAAATGAGTCCAAGATCACCGGATTTGGACATTTGTACAAGGAGTTATGGTGTGTCCAAGTTAAGTGATAAATCTTGAAAAATGAAAAGTTACCAATTGAACAGTATATTTTTACGGAATAAAATGTATCAATTGGGCAAGTCTTGGTACTAGTGAGTATTTAAACCCTGTATGTCACTTTATAAGCTTCAAATAGAAATTAGAACCACCCAATTTTGAGTTTTCTAGAATTAGTTATGATTTTTCAAAGTTGGGCCAGAAATCTGGAAATTGACCAAGTGAATAGTTGTAACACCTCTTTCTAATCCCTCTTAGCTTCCTTTATGATGATTTGGAACCAATTAATGGCCTCAAACAACTTACAATGTCAAAAGGGACTAAATTGAAAACTTTCATTTTTAAGAAAGTACTATTCACAGTTTTTCGGGCTAACTTTGAAAATTCATAACTAATTCTAGAAAAATCGAAATTGAGTGGTTCCAACTTCTATTTGAAGCTTATAAATTCCTTTATGATGGAAAAATACTCATTTGAATACTAACTGGTCCAATTGGTACATATTATTTCATGAAAATGTACTGTTCATATGGTAATTTTTCATTTTTCCAGGATTTTTTGTGATTTTTCGTCAACTTTGGATAGTCATAACTTTCTGTACAAAACTCCAATTCTAATGATATTTAGCTTTTTTTAAAGCTTGCACGGTGAACTATTTTTACATAAAATTTCATATCATTTGGAGTTCATTTGCCCTGTTTCACATTATGCCAAAGTTGGGGGTTTAACAGTGATGACAACTCCAGGGGAGGCATTTCATTTGATTTTGCAGGATTATTGAGCATGACTCCAATTGAGCCGTTGTGCATAAAATGTCTGAAATTCAAAGGATAAGCATGAGTATACCGAAGAGACTCATAAGCCACCGTAATTCTCAAGTTATTCCTTTCCCTCACTCAATCATTTATAGTGAGCTTATGATGACTACTTTGTATATTGTGAATGATTCAAGCATGGGGAGGAAACTCACAAGTAGGATTAGAGTAGTTGTTTTCTTTAAAAAATCAATAAAACTCCCATATTTTATAATTAGCCTATCTTCATGAGATTCATGTTTGAATGAGCCTTGCTTTCGATGCTTGGATTGTGCTTAATGTGTGGTTGAAGTTCTAGGATTAGGTGCTGGTGTGTCATCTTGTGTTTGTGTGTTTCCTTCTTCGTGTGTTTTCTTTTTGTGATATTTCGCCACAACAAAATAATATTTTCACTGTAGCCAATCTCATTAGCTGTCAAATTTCTCCTCTTGGGAAGTTTTTGCCATGGAAAATATCAAGACTTTTTGCCTTCTGAGTTGTTCACCACGACCAAACTTTAGTTGTGCC
>JANTPZ010152949.1:0-35059 GCA_025593235.1 Vachellia pachyceras | reverse complement strand
CATATTGGCGTACTCTTGATGTGAGGCACAGTATTGACGTAATGCATGTGGAGAAGAACGTTTGTGATAGCCTTGTCGGGACGCTGTTGCACATACCGGGAAAGACTAAGGATGGAATCAGTGCGAGACTAGACTTGGTTGAAATGGGAATAAGAGAACGGTTACATCCAAAGCTAAAAGATGATGGTAAAAAGGCATACATGGAGCCAGCAGCGCATACACTGTCCAAAGCCGAGAAAAAAAGTTTTTGTGAGTGTTTGCATACAATCAAGGTGCCACAAGGGTATTCTTCGAATGTGAAAAGGCTTGTTTCATTAGATGATTTCAAGCTCATGGGATTGAAGTCTCACGATTCTCATGTATTGATGCAGCAGTTATTACCAGTGGCTATTAGAGGCATTATGAAAGATAACATTCGAGCCACCATAACTAGGCTTTGTGTTTTTTTAATGCTACATGTAGCAAAGAGATAGAAGTTGAAAAGTTGGACAAATTAGAAAATGAAGGTTACATTATTCTCTCCCAACTAGAGATGCATTTCCCCCCCAGCATTTTTCGATATAATGGTCCATCTGGTTGCTCATTTAGTAAGAGAAATACGGCTGTGCGGTCCGGTTTACCTAAGATAGATGTACCCTTTTGAGCGTATCATGAAGGTTTTAAAAGGATATTCAAAAAATCCTCATCGACCTGAAGCATCTGTTGTGGAAAGATATGTAGTGGAAGAGGCTATAACTTTTGCAATGATTATCTATCTGGGGTGAATGTACAATCACGGTATGAAGAAGGCACAAGCAAGGGAACACAAGGTTTAAAAGTGAAGAGTATGCCTCGTGAAGAAGTGTTGCAAGCACACCTATATATCTTGAATAATATGGAAGAAATTCAACCTTATTTCCATGAACATAAACAGGTGTTAAAGAAGATGTATCCTAAAAAGAATGACATGCAGATAGCGAATGAACAGAATAAGACATTCATAGGATGGTTGAAGGAAAGGGTTTCTCATGACATTGATGCTTCTGAGATGACCAAATGGTTAGCATGGGGGCCTGCATTTGAGGTGGTCACCTGGAGCGGTTATGACATAAATGGGTATTCATTCTACACAAAGCTTCAAGACGACAAAAGTACAGTGCAAAATAGTGGGGTGATGGTTGTAGCTGAAGCCATGCACTTTTCAAGTTCGAAAGACAAGAACCCTGTACTGGCATCTATGGCTTACTATGGAGTTATTCAAGAAATTTGGGAGATGACATACAACAAGTTCAAATTTCCTTTATTCAAATGTATGTGGGTTAACAATAATGCCGTTGTGGTCAACCAACAATTTGGATTTACCTCAGTTGATCTTCAAAGAGTTGGTTATGGGGATGAGCCATTCATTCTAGCAAGTCAGGCCAGACAAGTGTTTTATATCACAGACCCAGCAAATAAAAAAATGTCGATTGTACTTCAAAGTAAAAAACAAAAGGATGGCGATCCAACCTTTAACCTGGACGATACACCCCCTTTTACTATAAATCCGCCTAGACCACGTGAAGGGGCGGAATTGGTTGATGATGATCACTATGCTGTAAGACAAGATCACTGTGAGGGAATATGGGAAAATACATAAAGTAAGGAGTTCATTACGAAATTTCGATATACTGTGTGTTATATGCATGTGTTTACCCTATATTACTTTATTCATGCTGATTAAAATTTATTTATATCTGACATTGATTTCTTAACAGAAAAATGGCGAGTTCTGATGAGTTACATAGTGATGGACACGTAGATGAAAACCCAATGGTGGTGCCAGATTCGACTACCATGAAAAAGTTTAGGGGATGTACAACCATGGCCTCTTTGACTGCACATCGTCGCCAACAAAAGGAGAAGCTGCATGTAGAATTCAATGCCGATATGAATCCCACCGGTGATGAGCAAGATCGATTTATCAGCTATTTAGGGTATTTGGCACGGAGCAGAGTTAGCATATTGTACCCTGGATGGCGGTCTGTTCCTCAAGAGACACGAGATATGATATGGCAAGAAATTTTGGTATGTAACTTTCAACAATACTTCATTTCTGTCTTCATTTCGATTGGTTTAAATGTCATTATAAAATGTTGTACTTTGCAGCAAACATATGACGTTCCAGATACTAAAGAAATGAAGAAACACTGGATGGGGCTTGTTCGCATACGCTGGAAAGACTTCAAGAAGGGGTCAAAGAAAAATGAAGACCCATGTCAGAAATATCCTTTTCTGGCCCCCGAAGACTGGAGGCTTGTGGCGTCACGGCAAGACCCACAATTTCAGGTAACATCCTTCAGTCATCTACATTTTTTTTGCTATCACTGACTAACATTTGCCTCTTATGCCTTAATAGGAATTAAGTGAAGCCAACAAACAGAAGGGTGCTGCAAACATCTATCCGCATTATTTGTCTCGTGGCGGATACAGAAAGCTTCAGCAAAAGATGATGGAGGAGGAGCAACAAAGATTAGAGGTGGCATCCGCTTTAGATCTCACCGTTGATGTCCAGTCCCCTGCTCCTCCTCCACATCACAAAAAATGGAAAGCAGCAAGGATGAAAGGTGGGAAGTACATCAATGAAGTAGTTGCTGAAGTGGCTGGAAGGATTGTAAGTGTTAACATATAATAATCACATGTAATTGTTTGTCTTAGTTTTATTAGTACCTCACTTATGACGTATTATACGATACAGGATGACCTTACACAGCAGAGCAGCCAAGGGACTTTCACTCAAAGTGGAAGGATGGACATCTTAGCGACGGCGATTGGAAGGCCGGATTACCCAGGCCAAGTTCGAGGGGTGTCGAGGGGAACGGGTCTAGGAAAATATTTTGGACGACCATCTCAACAGTCTACTGAAGCTCAATTTCAATCTACAGTAGCTGAGATGGAGCAATCACTCCCAGCTAAGTTTGACGCTGAATGCCAGACGCAAAACCAGATGATAAAAAATATGCGTGAGGAGATGAGAGCTGAGATGATGGCTGAATTTGGAGCTGAGATAAGAGTTCAAATAAGAGCTAAGATAAGAGCTCAGTTCACAGCTCTTCTGAAATCGGGGAAGCTGATTGAGGAACTGAAGAATATCGATTCCCCTCTATTTCCCAGTAGCAAAGATAGCAATCATCCGCTTGATACATTAGCACTGGGTGACCCTTCCCCTGATCCCCCCGCAGAAGAAGTTAGAGAGGATTGTACTATCTACCTGGATGAGCCAATACGTGCCGTTGCCCATGCTTATTTCTATAGGCAAGCTACTATGCACCATTCTTTGCCAATTCCAGATAGCTTGTCTCACTATCGGTGACAGGTATTGAAGATGGTGAGGAAGGCTCCGATGTCCCGGTCCCTGATCGAGAGGTGCTCTATTTAGGCCAATCTAAGGGTTGCTTTATTCTTTGGCCGAAAAATCTCATTTCTACACCTATAACACCTCACGAGGTAGTAGCCACCTTATGATCTTACTTAATTATTTTTCGGTATTATATTTATTATCTGTATTCTCTACTTTATTAGGACCTGGAAGAAGCTGCAAAATTTCCATCCTTGTCACGGCTGCGGCAGCTACGAAAAAAATTTACACCCGTGACCGTACAGATGGTTGATGGAATTATTGGTCATGGTGTAATGTATGAATTCGTTATCGACAAGGATGATGTGAAACAATTCCTTTCTCTGGATGACCTCGATATATCATGGATTCAATCTGCAATCTTGTAAGTTTTTTATATTCCTATCTTTAACTGATGATGCCATTTTTTTAGGTTTTATATGTAATTTAATATTTCCTTTGTTATTGAACTCTTTAATAGGACCTTGCACAGTATTTGCGTCGACTTTTCTAAAGATGATTTGTATGGATTTTTATGTCATGCGAATACAACGAAGAGTTACAATTCTGTAGAAAATCGGGTGCATTACGTTAGGAGCACAATACGAGCAGACGTTAATCCAAAGATGTGTTACCTAGCGCCAATAATTGAAAGGTATGAAAATATATTAATCCCTTTAACACATTTAGCATAATTGGTAATAATTAACTTATTTTGCTAACTTCATTTTCATGTATATGTTCTGTTGTAGTCATCATTGGAGTCTCTGTGTTGTCTGCCCTGTCGTGAATACTGTCTATTGGTTCGATCCGTTGCCTGGCAGAAAGGTAGGGAAAGAGCAAAAATATGTTTTTGATAGTAAGATTTTGTATTTCTAAATTATTGCTTTTAACAATGTTTAGAAATGTTTTTTCATATGTAACTACTGTCAATTCAATCGCAGCGCACTCAAGACATATCAAATAATGGGCGGTAAACATGAAGGTATAAATAAAAAACACAGTGGTGTTATCCAAAAGTAAGTACTTTGGCTTTAAGTTCTTTCATTGAATGACGTTTTATCCCTTTATACTTTTTGACAATTTTTTTATCTTTAGTGCCCTCAACAATCAGGCAATACTGAGTGCGGGTATTATGTCGTCAGTTACATGTATAGTATCATTCAGAGCGGATTGACTAGAGATTTAGAAGAGGTATTACGTAATTTATCAAATATTGATGAGTTAATCGTTTATTTTGATAAATTTGGATTTGTTTTAATAATTGTTTTTAAATTTTTAGAATTTTGATAATGATGATGCTTACATAGCTGGTGACATTGATTTGATACGGGATTTAATGGCCAAACGTCTTATTGATTTGTAGATCATGCTTATTTCTTCAAGGTGAATATATATAGGTTCAACCATTTATGTCGACTTGTATAGGTTTAATTATATTGATGAATTGTGTTACTCTGCAACAAATGTACAATGATATTTGCTTAGTGAATGACAATGGTGATCTTTTGTGTTTCGCTGCAATAAGGACTTAGCTTTTGAAGATATATACGTCTAACTCTTGAGGAATTTTAATTTGTATTTCTCTGCCACTATGACTTTTGATTAGAATCTTGATATTTGTTTATTCTGTATGGACTTGATTTGGTGTATAAAATGTAACCGTAAGCTGAATCAGGTGGGTTGATAAAATTGAAGAAAGTTTTTTTTTAAAAAAATAGTATATACGACGCCCTAGATAGTGCAATGGGCGCCGTAGGTGAGAGCTACGGCGCCCTACATTGAAATGTAGGACGCCGTAGGGTACTCTACAGCGCCATACATTGAAAAAAATGGCGCCGTAGGCGAGAGCTACGACACCCTACATTGTAATGTAGGGCGCCGTAGATCTAGCCTATAGCGCCTCCCAACAAAAAGGGCGTCGTAAGCTCTAACTTTCTACTCCCCTCACATATACATCCCCCCGAGAAAATGCGCCTATTGGTTTAAAAATAGAGCGTAAAAAGTACCTTTTATAGTAGTGCATGTTTCATCTCACCCTGAAAATAAAGGCGAAGAAGAGTGCTTGTAATTCATGACATGATTTGATGGGAGCTTTCTGAAGATAAGTATTTCTCTGGCTTGCATACTACTGCTTCCCTAAGGAAGGAGATCTCTACTCCGCTATATTAGATCAAGAAAGGCTTAACATCATAACAACAGCGAGTGCTTTATATTTATGCATTAATGCTTGAGAGAGAGAGAGAGTGACAGTGTGTATCTTTATTTCTCTTTTAAATACGCTAAATACATTCACTTTTTTTTAAAAAAAATTACAATAATCTAGTCTCTGTAGTTGAAAATGGCCTACTTATTAAAAAAATAATACAACAGTGCTTAATTAATTACCAAGCAGTTGCTCCTATCTACAAAGGCACATGAATGAATATGTACTTGGCTCTATGAAGAGGAATAAACGAATACAAAAAATTTACAATAATACATCTCATTTTCTCTTTGATAATTGGAATGTCTTCTTTAGGAACTGATTTGCAATTTTGTCATTTCTGTTGTGTTTGGATCTGCCCTGTGCCACCTTCTTGTTGTTGGAGGCACAGGCAACTTTTGGGCATTACCTATTAAACCTAACCCACTTGTCTCACATGTCACAGAACTAAAATCTTCCATTAATTTTTCTGTACTTTCTCCCATCAAAGCTATAACCCCTTCCACTGCTTCAGCTTCCTTGTCCACCATTCCCTCCACTCTTAATCCTTCCCAACAATTCACAAAAAGTCTCTTCAAACCCTCAAAGTCGTCTTTTATATGCTGGTGATCAGACCTATTATAAACCCTATTTCTTCCTCCTGCAAGCAAAACCATAAGGAAAGCATCAAAAGTAGCCTTTATCACTTCTTGACTGCAACCACATGTGCTCTCTCACTCTCTCTCTCTGTGAGAATGGTAAGCATTAGGGCTAGGTTTTGTTTCAAGATTCTCAAAGCAGGATCAATGGAACAATTTGCCATGTCACCGACATATAGAGAGTCATACAAGATGAAGTTGCAGTCGAGGAAGATGAGGCGGTAGGCAGCGATCTCGAAGACATGTTGGCAGGCAGAGTATATGGAGGAGATGAGGATCTCAAAGAGCGAGGTGGCGGTGAAAGGGCGAGGATTAGGGTTAGGGTTTGGGTGGAGGGAGAGAGCTTTGGTAGTGGCTTGAATGTGAGTTAGAAGATAATGTGAGATATTGAGGCGAATGTAGAGACGTTGAGTTCCTCTACTTGTAGAAGGATGTGCAGGAAGAGCACTCTGAGGATTTTGATGAGCTTCATTTGATGAATGGCTTGTATGGCGTTCTTGTTCAAGGCTGTAGCTGCAAGGATTTCTTATCTTCCACATCTTGCTCAATTTTGATTCCCGACTACACCTTGTTAATGGCGGAAGCGATGGGATGTAGCTCTTTTTTGAACCTTACACCCACATCAACCAAAAAAAAATCACATTACTATAATACTCTAGTATAAAATAAAGAAATAATACTATAAAATACATAAATAGGGGCGCGGGGCAGATAGCGGGTTTTTTATTCAGATGATTTTTTTTCATGTTTATATACAAAAAAAGGCCATTGGGTGTTTTCTGCCCTTTTAAGTTTTCACCCAACTTCCCAAATATTTTTCCTTATTTTGTAGATAAAATGAGTCATTTTGATAGTTTACGGGTAAAAAGTAGTGCAATCATCAATTTTTTACTATTTTTAAATATTACATTATTAAATGAAGGGCTAAGATGCGCACTTATTCATGAACCTATAGTTAATACGTAGAAATATCTGTAAATTTTTCAAGTGTAAAAGCATTCATAAACTTTAAAAGCAGAGCAAAAATGGCACAAAACCGTTAAAATTATTTGAAGTCTGTTAAATTTTGTGGTGGGATCAATTGGTTTCTTATTTTACAAAATGTAACGGACGCTAGTTAATTTTAACGATTTTGTCATTTTTGTTTGTATTTTAAAGTTATGGGTGTTTTTGTACTTGAAAAGAGTTCATAGTATTAAGTGTACGTTGGGTATAAATCCATGGAATGTTTTTGCACCTTAACCATTAAATTAAAAAGAAACTACACAATTTTAAAGTATGTAATATATATTTGAAAAATTGTACATTAATATATATTTGGAAAAACTTCATAGTGTTAAGTGTACATTGGGTATATATCATGGAATGTTTTTGCACCTTAACCATTAAATTAAAAAGAAACTACAAAATTTTAAAGTACGTAATATATATTTGAAAAATTGTACAAAATTGAATAATGCACCATTTTTTGTTTGTGGCAACAGACAGCCCAATTCCCCCGAAAAAGCGTTCTCTCTCTCTCTCTACACACACATGTATATATAAGCACACCTAAGTAAGTAGGTAGGTAGGTATGTATGTATGTATGTATGTATGTATGTATGTATGTAAGCTTACCACATGCTGCGACAAATGTCATGCAGTCTCTAAAAAGGGTTTCCAAAGCAACAGCGAGTTCTTGAGCTACATCCTCGGGTACTCCAACTGGAATTCTATAGAATTCTTCTACTGTTGTGTTAGTAACCCTTATAAGCTCTAAAGCTGATTGTGCATATGCTTCTTGTTTTGACTTTGGATTCCATGTCTGCAAAGCGCAGAATAATGCAATTACTATACAAAATTAAAACAAATCATTTTCGTGTGCGCAAAACAAGCCAAATATTCTTTAATTATCCGTATGTAGTATAAAATATCATTTCCGTAGTACTGAGGTCTAAATGAAAACAAACCCCCCCATGAATCATTTTTCTATAGGCTAAAGGTAGAAATTTGTCCCAAGAAGTTTCACTCAATAGCGATGTTATCTCAAATATTTTTGAGTTCAAGACTACCCATGATGCTCCTGGGTTTATGGGTGAGAATCGTGTTCAACTAGGTGACTACAAAGTGGAGACTAATTTCTGATTTGGGTTAAATGAATAAGGATGCACCCCTACCATAAGTTAAGCTTTTGGCACATTGGTTAGTATTCATAAGGGCTCGTGCCAAAAGATTAAGTTAATAGCAGGGATGCACTCCCACTCATTTAATCCAAATTGGACATGGGTCCACTAATTTTCTACAACTTTTTGATTCACCAGATTAAACTCGATTCATACCCCCCAGATCTGGGACGCTTCAACTCGAAAATGTTAAAATAAAGCAATGTTACTTCTTACAATTAAAAATGTTAACGAGTTAGCATTGGTTTTTTTAACGGTGAGATAACATTACTACGTTTTGAAACTTTCTTGACGATATTATTGCTCCTTAGCCAAAACATCCAAGGACAAATTCACACTTCAGTATTCACATGATTTATGCTCCTTAGCCAAAACATCCAAGGACAAATTCACACTTTAATATTCACATGATTTAAACCCATGACTTTGTTTAACAATGGTATATCGACCATTGGTCCAAAATCAAATGTTTAATGTGTAAATATTTCATGAACTTGACAAAAGAAAGACACAAAAAGGTTTCACTAAGCCAACAGGTGTGTGGGCAAGTTTAGGAGAAGGGTTAGTTCTTCACAACATAGCAAATCAAGATTTGAACCCTTATTGGGAGATGTGCCCATATTTTTTTTTTGTGAAAAGAGGTGCCCATATTTAATACTTAACAGTGTTTTTAAAGGAATTGCTTCCAACAGGAGAATACAAATGACAAACGAAAATATAAAAAGAAAGAAAGTCTTCCACTAAAATTAAAATGAGAAAAATTAATCCATCAAATTCAATATGGATACTTACCTCAGTCTCTTTGACTCCTTAGAAGACGTCCGTGCATTTATCAAGGGATTCATGTATCCACGTCCTCAAGAGGTTCAATATGATAGAGTCAACCTGTTAAGGTTCCATCTCTCTCACAATGGTCTTGCCACCATCTTCACAATCTACTGAATCCTCAACCACCAAGTGAACCAAAACCTTCTCAAGCTTGTCAGCTCTCTCCAACACCTCAACTGTATCCGATGTTAGTGTTGTGACCTCGTTCAGGTAATGATCCAGCACTTGCGTGTCGCAACTGTGGAGCATCGACACTGCCACCGCGCCGGCCGTTCCGTGCCATTTCTTCAACACTGGGCAGTAGTTTGGATCTCCTTCATCGCCAATTCCTCTGTTTCTTGGGCCCATCCAAGCAATACCTCTCTTACATCCACTTCTAGTTCTGCTTTTGCATAATTCTCATTTGTTTCTTTTGTCATCTGTATTCATGGCCAAGTTGGAGAAGATGGATATATAATGTTTCCGTGCAAGAAATTAAAAATAAGAAAAGAAAGGTTAAGAGTACTAGAATATAAGGTCCCACGTTGTGTAATTAGAAGAACGATTAAAGGTAAAATCTTAAGGGAAGTTCGACAACCTTAATCCCATGTTGATTTGATGGGAAATTATTTTAGAGGAAATAAAGGGGTGATTTTCTTGTACAAAAAGTGGAAATAAGGTGGTGGGCTATCAGGTGTATGCTGGTTAGTCCTTTGGACCATTTGTATTTAATAGGGCAATGTCACCCTGCTATTATAGTAGAGGGGGAACTCATGGTCCAGTCTTGTGCTATGTGGATTTTGGTCAGTCCATATCACTTGATCGGAGAGATTGTTGATTTGTATCACCTGTCAAATGGGATAGCACTAGCTCATGGATTCAGTCAAAGGAAATAAGGTTGGTGAGAAAATAAGGGAGGTCAGAGAAGTAAATCCTTGTGTATAGCTTTTTTTGTGTGCAACTTTGTGATGATATAAGTATGAGATCATGATAAAATGATAAAGCTTTATGTGGATTTATATATGTGGACTATGTGACATTTTTTTATAATGTTATACATATTAGAACTATCCCACTTGACACCTCATGGGCACTTACTTCTATGCCCAATGAGATGGATTTGTTGGTTGCTGAGACTTTTGTCTCATTCTGTTTTTTTAACATTTTTTCAGGTGGTAATTCACGTGCTGGTCTGTCAAGGAAAACTTGGGAAGCTTAAGCTACTTCCATTAAAAGTAGTGATTCCATCTTTTTCATTATGTTGGATCATTATATTTTGGCACATTAAGGATTATCATGCAAACTCTGATTTATTTTGGTTCATTGATGCATCAATTGTAGATGTTTAGTCTTCGTATGCTATATAATCCTTAATGATTTTTGGTTAGAATTCATATCCTAGTTCTACATAAGTATTTGTAATGAAAAACTATGATGTTAGAGAATTGGGAGTTATAGTAAATATTTTTCTCGAGTTGCAAATGGTCTAAGGCACAATAGTGGTTACAATAATGCTTAGACAAAGACTATAATTAAATATTTCGTTAATTCAAATTTTAGGAAAAGGAGTTTTTACAATTGGTATTAGAGTTGATGATTATGCGAACTATTTTTCATGTGTGCATATGGTGGTAATTTATAATATTAGAATATATCTTCCCTCTTTTGTTGTTTTTAGATTTGTTTGACTACTCACCTTTTATGGTGGGTTGTATCCTTAGGTGGGGAGAATGGTGCGAACCCGATCAAGGCAATCAGGCTCAGGAGGCAATGCTCAGCCTAATCAGCCAGGGTTTGACCAAGCTACACTTCTACATCAGCTAAAGGAATTGGTGGTGAATGCTGTTGATGAGAGAATGCAAAAGTTCCAAGAATAAATATGACAAGCAAGGAGCAAGGAAATTCGAATGGAAAACAGATATGGCAACCTAAGTGTGGGACACTCTAAGGGTCAAGGGGGAGGAGAGCTGGGAGGTAGCTCCTCGAGCCAAGGTTTACCAAACATCTCGATATCTAGGGTATGGAAGGACGTGTCAAGGCATAACCCTCCAACCTTTGATGCCAGAAAGGACACAATTAAACCAGAGCCTTGGATAGATAGTCTAGAGACCATCTTCAAGGTGGTGGATATTAATTCTTACCAGATAGCTAGGGTGGCCATTTATCTTCTAAAGGATAATGCCAAGTCATGGTGGACCAGTGTAGCTGGGTCGGATGACTCCCATTACACTTGGGAGCAATTTAAACAGAGATTTTTGGATCATTTCTTTCCAGCAATGATGAGATTGGAAATGGAATCTGAGTTCTACAGGATGAAGCAGGGGGAGATGCACGAGGATGACTATATCTCCACTTTCATTAATCTCTCCAGGTATGTATTGTATCTATCACATATAAAGGAAGGGGAAAGGTCTGCATGGTTGGCGACCCAGCTCCTTGAAAGAGTCGGACCAGAGTTGAAGCCATTCCTTACTCTACATGGTATAGCGAGTTTTGATGAAGCGTGTGTAAAGTTGACCATTGCAGCTAGGAGGCTTAGAGAGGCTAAGGCGGCTAAACAGCAACAAAGGCCAGGGAAGCCTTCTAACTTTACCAGGTCGTTAGGGAGCATGATGAAGAGATCTGGATATGACACTAGTAGCTGAAGAAAGAGCAAACCTTTCTTTGGGTATGACATTAGTAGCTCAGGAAAGAGCAAACCTTTCTCACAGAGACGTTCTGATCAGAGAGGGTCGCTGTGGAAATTTCAAACTCAGCGAACTCAAACATATGGGACCCAAAACTCCCATCAAGACTCTTCAACTATGGTCTCCAGTGCAAAGAGGGATTGTTTTCATTGTGGTCGGACTTATGCGGGGGATTGCTAGGAATGCTTTAAGTTCAATAAAGTGGGGCACATTGCTATATATTTTCCAGAACTGTAGCCAAGCTGTCCCTCAGTTCCTAATCGAGTTTATGTAATGATATAAGTATGAGATGATGATAAACTAATAAATTTGTATGTAAATTTATATATGTGACTAGTGACATTTTCATGATGTTATATATATTGTAACTATCCCACTTAATACCTCATGGGAACTTACTCATATGCCTAATGAGATGGATTTGTTGGTTGTTGAGACTTTTGTCTCATCCTGTTGTTTTAACATTTTCCCAGGTGGTAGTTCTCATGCTGGTTCGTCAAGGAAGACTCCAGAAGCTTAAGTTACTTCCATTAAAAGTAGTGCTTCCATCTTTTTGGCTATGGTGGATGATTATCTATTGCCATGTTAGGGCTCATCCTGCATATTCTGATTTATTTTGGTTAATTGATGCATCAATTGTATATGTTAGTCTTCATATACTATCTAATCCTTAATGGTTTTTTGCTAGAATCCAAATGCTGGTTTTACATAAGTATTTGTAATAAAAACTATTATGTTAGAGAATTTGGCATTATAGTAAATATTTTTCTCGAACTGCAGATGGTCTAAGGCAAATAGTGGTTACAATAGTGCTTAGACAAGGACAATAATTAAATCTTTCATTAATTCAGGTTTTAAGAAAATGAGTTTTTGCATAATCAAATACTTTTATTAAAAGTGGGGTATCCAGTGAGAAATTACATAACATTTTTATATAATAAGGATAAATAACTAAAATTTATCTACCCATAAAGTATTCCTCCAATCGCATTTGACCACATAAGATTTTTTTATCTTGGGTGTAAAGTATATGAAAGTTTTAAAATAGTGTGAAAGTATAATAGTAGTTAAGTGGACTAAGATTGACAGTTTAAAACACATGCCAATAAAAAAGAATTGTGCAAATGTACATATGAAGATTTCAAAGTTGTACAAAAATGTCACAGCCATCAAGTCTATGAACATTAATTGTTTATTACGATGATTTCAAAGTTGTGCAAAAATTACGAAGATTTCGCAAGTTGTGCAATAATGTAAGCCTAATTAATATTAGATGATTGTTGATAATTTGATCTGTGATTTACATTTAGTTTGAAATTTAACTTCTGAATTCAATCTTATAAAGTGTATTAGATATGTCTAAGTTGTATTGTTTGAAATTTGAATTAGATGTTTAATATTTAATTTGTGATGTATTTTTATAAATTAAATTTTTGAAAAGCGATATTTCATTTTAGATATTGAGAAAAATAAAAAAGATATTTAAAGTCCAAGTTAAACAAATGTTATGAGTTAGATATATTAAAAAAATTTGAAAAAATATATGTTGTGGTGAGTTGGGTTAGATAAATATTAGTCTACCAGCATGCAGGTCTTTTAGCCTGACGAGTTAGGCTAGCCCATGATATCAATGAATTAGTCTATATTACTACCTCTACACTGCAGTCCCGCATAGGCTATGCATTTTAACATTTGTTAGTTTACTGATCACAAGCTGGGCCGACCCAATTTGCACAACATATGTATTTTTATATTTTTAATTTTTCTTGCTCAACATTTTTTCCATTTTGGACTTCAAATATCGTATTTCCTATCCTCTTCAAAATCCTTGGTTTTTTGTTAATTTGTACTATCTTGAGTCCTAAATGTAAGACTCTGTTAACTTTTTTGAATATTAAAAATCTAAATAAATTGTTTAATTATAATATTTATTTTGGAATACATACATATGTCATCAAATTATATATTATTTTGTAAATCAGGAATATAAGTTCAGAAAAATGATAAATATATTGATTAATTAACTTTCTTATAAATCTCTTCAAAAAAGTTAATTTACTTTTATATTAAAAATCATATGTAGGACAATTTAAACACACGTGTATGTCCATGCCGCTGTTTAACCCCTATGTCCATGCATTTGGGTAATGGGTAGGATGGGAGAGACACTTTTTCAAGGGTGAACCAAACATCTAAACCATGGTTTCGGGGAAAATACCCAAACATCAATTTTTTTTTCAATAATCAATTTTTCCTCCAAAACCATGGTTTTGGCATAACACACCTAAACACTCTCTTCTCCATAATCTATTTTTGGCAAAAAGAACTAATTTTCATAAACTATTTTTTTCTGCTTCTATTTTCAGAGGCTGTTCTTCAAACTATAATTTTTTTATTCATCAGAATGCTACTAACACTTAAAATTGCTTTTCATGTGTTTGGATTAATTTTTAGATAATAGTTTAGAAAGAAAAATGATAAAAATTATATTAAAAAATATATTTTGAAGAATAACTTTTAACAATATAAAAAAATAGTTATTGAAAAGTCATAGGGCCTATTTGTTTCTATTTTCTTTTTTCAAAACTATTTATTAAAAATGTTTTCAAAAAAATTTCAAAAAATTCTAAATTTTTTTTTTGTTTTTGGTTTTTAAAAGCAACTTGTTAAAAACAAGATGTCATGCAATTTGTAATACCCTCATATTAAATGTGAGCATATCTTTCAACTGATATTTAAACCTTATTTTCATCACATTATAAACAATTAACCCTTTACTATTAACTCGATCATGTTGGTATCTTATGCCATGAACTTAATTATGAGGGTATTAAGATATATATATATATATATTAAAATAACATTAGGCTTCGGCTTGGTGGTCCACTATACATAGATCCAAAACTTAAAAAAACTTAACTACATATGATTAGCACTCTTCTCTTGAACAAAAAAAATTGTTGATATATTGTTTTGATGATAACAAAAATCTACGTTGTTGTAGGATTGAAATGTTTTGAAACATACAATGATTTTGAACTTGTGGAAATGTTGCAAAACTCGAGTTTGGTAAATTTGAAAACTCGAGTTTCATGCCTTAAGTTTGGAAAAGAAGTTTTTAGTTCAATAACTTTCAGTTAGAACTCAAGTTTCAGAAGGAAGTTTTCAATCAGTTCTAAATCTCTAAAACTCGAGTTCCATAACAATCAGGCATAAAACTTGCTTTCAAGACTCGAGTTTAGAATTCAAGTTTTTTTGGAACCTTATAGAACTTGAGTTCTAGAATCACAAAACTTGAGTTTCGTGCTTCATGGACTTCATTCTTGAACTCGCTATGATAAAACTCGAGTACCAGCTTTCCAAAACTTGAGTTTCATAACTATCAAGAAAACTTGCACTGAAAACTTGAAGTTTTGGATTAGAGTTTTAAATAACTCAAGTCCTACATTTTGAAAACCCGAGTTCCATGCCTTGATAAATGTTTTTCAGTTCAAAAACTCTTTGTGCAAACTCGAGTTTCAAACTACAGTTTTACAAAAATCAAATTCCATTTTGAGCAAACTCAAGTTTCATGAATCTCTTCAATGAATCAGTTTTAAATTGTGTTCTAAAACTTGAGTTCCTTTATGCAAAACTTCAAGTTTCACAACTTCAAATAAAACTTGAATTCAGAACTCAAGTTCCAAACAAAAGTTTTAACTACATTATTGAACTCTCATTGAACACTCGAGTATCATTAAAAGTTTCTAAAACTTAAGTCCTGATTATGAAAACTTGAAATTCCACTACATAGCTTTTAAAATCTCTTCAGATTGAATATTTTAGTACTCGAGTTATGAGAATTGAGAATTGAGTTCTACATCTGTCTGACATAATCTTTTAACATCGAACTTCACTTTTTACCAAATAATTCCTTATTTATGATTATCCATTTGAATTTCACCTGCTACCATAAATGCAATTTCATTGACCTATTAAATAGGTATATGCTTGACCGCAAAAGATTTATGGCAATAAGCATTAACTTTCATATACGCCTTCTTTGCCATACACAGTGAAAAAGCGTTAAATGCATATGTCTACCAATGCAGCCAAAAGCAATGGTTGTTCGACTCTGTGTAACAAAAACTTGGCTCTCCCTATAACGGCCATTTAAGGATCTTCAACTATAAAAAGGAGAGTGTTCAAGATAGAGAATAAGAGACGATGATTTTGCATTAACTTTCATTTAAGAGTCTGTAACTACTTCTTCTATCAATTTTCATTGTTGATTGTGAGATTCAATAATTACATATCCACTCGTTGAAGAGAGTTGAGTTATCATTCAAACTCGTATTAATATGAGAAACTCAAGGTTGGGACATTGAGATTATTGGGTTGAACTTTGCTGGAAAACAGAGTGGCAATCCTGTTTTAGTGTGTATTGAGAGGGGGAGTGTTGTAACGCGCCTTACTTACCTCTTTTTAATCTCATTAGAGACCAATAGTGAACCATTTATGTGCCTTTTTAAAATGCTTAAATTGGCCAAACAAGTGAATTTGAAAATTTTGGACCGAGTTACTATTCATTGTTCACTATTCACTTAGTAAGTTTTAGATTTCTGGCCCAACTTTGAACATTCATAACTAATTCTAGAAAACTCAAAAGTGAATGGTTCAAGTCTCTAAATAAAGCTTATACAATCCTCTACAGAGGAAAAATAACCAGTGTGTTAACTATCGTTCTAATTTGATACAGTTTATTATGTGAAAATGTATTGTGCATATGATTATTTTTCAATTTTCCAGATTTTTTCTTTAATTTTGGAAGA
Organism: Vachellia pachyceras; assembly: GCA_025593235.1. NCBI lineage: Eukaryota > Viridiplantae > Streptophyta > Magnoliopsida > Fabales > Fabaceae > Vachellia > Vachellia pachyceras. The sequence goes on along the minus strand of JANTPZ010152949.1, from coordinate 18,393 downwards.
TCATAACTTTTAATCTACACATCAAAATCTGGCAAACTTTATCTCTTTTTTAACCTTGGAATGTGTAGTATCTTTCTAGAAAATTTCATACAGATTGGAATCCATTTGCTATTTTTCTCTGTTATGCAAAATTTGGTCTCTATCAAGGGCTTTGGACCCTTTTTGGATTACCATACATGCTCAACCATTCTTTTTGCATTCTTATCTTTACTTTTACTTACCAAACCATACTCTTGACTCGTTATACATCATATATACCATGTATCATAGTATTCATATTTACATACAATTGTCATACATCTTGACATAAGTACATAGATAATGCATAGCTTTCCATAACTTCCTTGAATCATATACCATTCTTCATGCTTCCACCATCTTGTTTCTATCCTTACATGATCTTGTCCCTAGGGATGTTATTGTTTGGAAGAATGAGATTTCAAGAATCTCAATAAAAAAGTTACTACACATTTACATCAACATACATAATTGCCAATGAATTTAAATTAGCCATGCATATTTTAGATACCAAACATATAAAGTAGAAATGAAAATAACTATGATAGGTCACATTCAAGGGTCATTAACACATACTTAGCACATAAATATGGCACCACTTAATAAAAACAATAATAAGCAATGTTAAAATACCAAACATATAAAACTAGAAATGCAAGTAACTATGACATGTCACATTCAATGGTCATTAACACATATTTAGCACTTAAATATGGCACTACTTAATAAAAACAATATTAAGAAATGTTAATAAAAATGATAGTAATCTTTGCTACCTCAACTCCTTAGCTTTCCTTTAAGTTTGGTGGCTTGTCTCTTGGACTTTGGAACTTTTCCTTCTCCAGTTTGGACTCCTACACATCATGATAATGCATTTAGCATTAATAACAAGTGATTGAGCAATATTTATTCACTTATTTTGCCTGAATTTCCAAAGTATTAGATGCAATTTTGGCCTATCATGACCTTTCTTGAGCTTAATTTGGAAACTAGAGTTGTTTGTTATGATTAGCTTGATTTTGGGTGCTATTACGATGAAATATGATGTATTTGCGTTTAATGCTATTTCATTTTAGGAACTCTGGCAAAGAACGTGAGGAGACAGCTTTGGAACTATCGCCATAGTCCAATTAATTCTTCACCGTGGCCAATGATCAAGTGTGCAAACAAAACTCTTGGGAGAGGTTCGCTGCGGCGAAATCTTAAGTTCGCCACGGTGAATATCGAGAATCAGTAACCAGAATCAGGCTCCAAATGGAAAGAATAACTGACCCACACCTTCCACCCGACCCAAGATGGTTAGAAAACCCTTTTTAGGTAAGTTTTGGCCAGAGCACAAAGGAAGGAGGCATCCACACCACATATTGGATTTTCTTCTCATTTTCTACTCTCTTACTCTTCTCATCCATCACCAAAACCTAGCACCCATCTTCATCCTCCATTTTCAGACCATTATGCATCCTCATCCTTCCATTATGAGTGTGGAGCTGGTTACTATGAGCAGCTAGACTTCTTTCTTCCTCTTGGTTATGGAGAAAGCTTAAGTTCAAGGGCTCAAAAGGGGAGTAGTGTTTAATCTGTATTTTTATATTGGATTGCTTAGTTTCTGAGTTAGAACTAGTGATTTGAACTTAAATACTTGGTCACGGTTGTGCCAAACTTGGATTATTAGTATATTAAGTTGTTTTGTGTATGAATTAGTAGTGTGAAGTCTCATTTCTACCTATTCAATGAAATATTTGTTTCTCTCTCTTATCTTCCTAGTTGTGCATGATATTTGAGGCAATAATATATTGAGATTTTTCATTTGGCAATTTCTTTACACACACTGTGTTTTTAAAGGGTTTCATGGAATGGAGTTCATTACATGGAATTTCTTACCTAGCGAGTTGTTGGGGTTTTCATTATGAAACTTAGTGTGAAACTACTACCTTATATTTTATGAATGATGATAGCTTGAACCATTTTCCAAGAGGAATTCATCATGAACAACTTCTACATTTTTTCACTCTATTTTAGTTGCATTCCCAAAATCCAAAAAACCCCAAAAGAAAGTTTATTTTATATTTCAAGTTTGAAATCAAAAACGGTTTTTACACCTAGAGGAAAACATAATCATAAGCTAATTTAACTAATTGCACACAAGACTCTGTAGAGAACAACCTTGGGGTTGTACCCTATAGTGCAATTCTTGGAAATCACAATTGTTTTGATCCGTTTCCAAGGCTTGACAATGATAAGTTTGTACAGCTTCACCTGTGGCCGGACCAACAAGCCACTAATAATGCATTACATCCCTTAAAACGTCACTAAACCTTTCTTGAACTTTGAGGATCTTAAAACCCTAAACTTTGCTAGAATTGATTCTATTGCTTCCAAGATTGCTCTCTTATAGCCTACACAAAATTTCCTTTTAAACTCAATGGAAGCATCAAAAACATCAAAATAAAACTCCTTCCCACTTTCTGCATCTGGACGAAAATACCAATAAAAAGGAAAATGTGATTTTTCAACTTCTAGCTTTTTATACATGCATAATCTCATTCATAAACCATTTTCCCATGATTATTTACTTTGCTTTCAAATGGAAAATTGGACAGAACCTTCCCTAGGGTTTCATGATTCCCAAAATTCATACAAACTTCAATCCAACACAACACACACCCCCCAATCAACTACTTAACTTGCATAAAGTTGTTTTGTACCAATTACTTGATCAAAATCCCACTCTTTCTCATTTTCTCTCACCAAGAAACTAACTTTCCAAAAGCTATAATCAATCATAATCCAAGAAACTAAACCGATAGAAGTGAAGAGGAAGGTCCAATGAGCAAGAATATGCAAAAGATTGCATCAAAACTCAACTTACCTTGGATTTCTTGTGAATTTTAATTCTCTTCTTGTGATTTCATGGCTGCCACTCCTCTTCTATCTTTGTAGCTGGTTATGCACAAAATTTGGGCTGGAAATGGAGAGAAAAAGTGGCTTTAATGACAAGCCAAAATGATCCAAGGGTGAAGATTCAATCTTGCATTAAACTTGTGATCTAATGGTTGAGATTTGGGCATCACATTTTCTCCTTTTTTCCCTTTTAATCAGCATTTATGGGCTTCCAAAAGTGAAGAAAAATCTGACTTCATGTGCCAAGTTAAGGTGGTGACATATAAAGTAACTTTGTTCAAATAAATTCTACCATTGGTTTGAGATATTTATTTATCCATTTTTGGTCTTTAAACATGATCAATACAAGTGGCATGCATGATCATTACCTTTTTGCTTTTGAAAACTTTCAGTTTCCATAAAGTTACTTCATGCTTCCAAAAATACTTTTAGGTGATTTTCTGATCGCTAACCTAATTTGAGGTAACCAAAAATTCCTAAAACTCTTCTTGATACTCTCACACTTTTTCTTTCCTCAAATCACTTCTCAAAATGTCTTTAATTAATGTTTTAAGAAAACCCTAATTCGGGGTTTTTCCAAACCTTAATTCTTCGATTTGGGAAATTGTTTCCCACTTTCTCTTGAAAACAATTTTATAAAATACTAAAATTTTCAAGCTATTTTTCCTTACTTTGAGATCAGACATCTGAGGCCTTAGATATTTTAAATAATCATTTTTGGCTAATTATTTATTTAAATAGCCAAAAATTAAATGATCAATAAAATTCTCGCAACAGAAACATAGGTCATTCTAACCTGAACCGAGCCTCACTTGATGATCATTAAATTTTTCCCTATAAAATGATACCCTTAAAATTTCTTTTGATATTTTGGACAAATTTTGATCAAAGTGCCCTTGGACTTTTTCATAATTACCAAAATACCCTTGGCATTTTCTCAAAATGACCATTTTGTCTTTATCTCTTAAAAAATGACCATCATATCCCTATCTTTTCAAAAATGACCGTTTTGCCATTACATTTTCTTCATTGGTAAAATGGCAACTTGGGACTTCTTTTAATCTTTTTTTACTTTTTGGCCTATTTACCGATCTGTAGCCCTTCATTTAACCTTACTTTCTAGTCAGTGAAATTTGGGATATTAAAAGGGTGATTCCCAGTTATAAAGGTATGAGAAGCATATTGTCCTTGTTCATTAGTGGATTGAAAATCTCAGAGGTGCTCTGAGAATTGGGTGTATATCTTGAGGACCAAACCAGGATAAATCTCCTGTGTTCTTCTTCTCTATGCTTCCTCAGTGACTTTATTTTAATTGTTCATTTGTGATTTTAATTTTCAAGAGTGACCAATTCACCCCCTCTTGGTCAAATCTTACATTAACATTTGGTATCAGAATAGCTCGAGTTTCAAGAGTGATCACGGCAGGATTTAGTGAACACGTATTGATGGACGGAGGCTCCATCATAGACCTCCAGCCTTCAACAACCAAAGATTTTCCTTTTGGAAAATCAAGTTCCAAAACTTCATATTAGCCACTAAAATAGAGTTGAGGGGTGTGTTTGAGTAGGGAAATTATGTGCCTATGAAGGTTGAAGATGATGAATTAACTCCCAAAACTCGAGCTTAGTTTGACAATAAGGACTTAAAGAGGGTTCACCTCAACAGGAAGGTAATTTTAATGTTGCAAGCAGCTCTAAATAAAGTGACTTTTTCAGAATCTGCACTCTTCTTTCGGTAATACACATATAGGATGCACTGGATATTGCTTACGAAGGAACTGAAGTAGTGAAGGAAAGCAAAGTGAACACTTTGATCACTGAGTATGATTTACTCAGAATGAAAGATGTTGAAACCATTGTTGAGTTCCAAATGGACCATAGACATCTTATCAACAAGTTGGCAGCTCTCGGTAAGACATATGACCAACGCTTTCAAGTGAGAAAGATTCTCAATGTATTATCCAACAAATTGAAAGCGAAAGTCACTGCCATTGAAGAATTCAGATGAGAATTAATGATATCGGTGGTAGCATTGTTTGGGAACCTTGTTGATTATGAAAGCAAGCAAAAATTTAATAAAGAGTTGTTAAACATGAAGAGAAGAGGAAAAAGGGGCTTGCACTTAAAACCATCAAAGAAAAGGAAAAGGAAACCAGAAATAGAGGAAGAAGAAGATGACATGGAAGATGAAGAATTAGGAATGGTTGCTCAAAAATTCAGAAGGATGTACAAAAAAGATCAAAATTCCCAAAGACCATAAAGGGGAGGCTTTTTCAAGATCGTTTTTGAAATGAAGAACAATGAGAGTTGGTGGACAGTTTCATTTTTCAGTCATAAAACCCCTTAATGCTTTTGTAGCCTATGAAACCCCTCATCAAGAGACTTAATGAATTTGTTGTCCTCTACTTAGTATAAATAGGAGGCTTGTGGTTGTAAGAAAAATAGACCAGAGAAGAACTTAGAAGCTTGAGAGCCTTTTCTAGAGTCTCAGAGTGAGCTCTTTGGTTTCTATACCAATTTGCTATGAGTGCAATAAGCCTGGATACGTCAGAGCTGATTGTCCTTCGATTGTCAATAAAAAAAACTAAAGGAGAAGATGAAACCAAAATTTTTCAAGAAGAAGAAAGCATATGTATCCGGCATATGGGGAGAAAGCTTGTCTAATGAAGAAAGTGAAGCTGAGGAGGAAGCCAACCTTTATCTTATGGCTTAGGAAGATTTAAAGATAGGAGGTAATCATTGAACCCAGCTATGATGAATTATGTGCTGAGTATAATAATATGCATATTAAGCTGTTAAAGTTTGCAAAAGAATTATCCTTTCTAAGAAAGAAAGTTAAAGAACTTGAAAAAAACCATTTATTGTTAATGAGTGTTCTGAATGTAAGATTTTGAAAAACAAAAATGAAAAAATAACTAAAACTCTTGATCGATTTACTCGGGGATTGAAATGCATCAAGTAATTTTAAAATATCAAAGAGTTACAAATGAAAGAAGTGGCATAGGATATAATCCTAAAAATGATTTTCATAAATGAAAGAAAACGAATGGTGAAAAGAGTTATTTAAAATATTTTTAAAGATATGTGCATGCATATGAACCTTTTGACTTTTGTATTTTCCGTAATAGGAAAGGGTATAGAACAAGATCTTGTTACTTTAGGAAGAAGAAAGCCCTATGAACTTATGGTACCTAAGGGAACTTATGAACGGTTCCTAGTACTAACCAAAAGGACCCAACAAGACTTGGGTACCTAAAGCAATTAAATGATTCTTTTGTAGGTATATCTCAGAGTATCCAAATCAAGTAAATGGTACATTGATAGTGGATGCTCGAGACACATGATAGGTGATAAAAGCAAGTTTGTTAGCCTTAACGCAATCGAAGGAGTAAAAGTGAGCTTTAGAGGCAACCAATCCAAAAAATTATGGGGATTGGTGAAGTGGGCAATGCCAATGGAGCACCAGTAAAGGATGTTTATCATGTGGAAGGAATGTGTAACAATCTCATAAGTGTAAGCTAGAGTGTCGATAAGGATAATTGAGTTATCTTTGATTCTCAAGAATGCTTTACCGTCAATAAAAAAGATCTACCCATCAACAAGGAGAAGTTGAACATCCAACTTTGAGCTTCCAGGGATGGTAACTGCTATACTATTGATTTAGAAAATGCTTTACTTAACTCTTGTTTCATTAGTCAAGCTGATGAAAGCCGATTATGACATAAACATTTAGTACACGTTAACATAAATCGCTTGATCGATTGATCAAGAATGAATTAGTTCAAGGACTTCTAAAATTGAGTTTTAAAAATATTTAGTTTGTAATGCCTATCAAATGGGAAAACAAACTAAATCTTCATTCAAATTAAAGAAAGAAACTTCAACAAAAAGGCCTTTTAAACTACTTCATATGGATTTGATGGGTCCAGCTAGAGTAAAGAGTCTAGGGGAAACTTTATACTTTGGTCATTTTTGATGATTTTTCTAAATTCACTTGGACCATTTTTCTTGCATCAAAATGTGAAATTTTCAGTTATTCACTATATTTGCAAAAAAGGTCCAAAATGAGAAGGGTATGTCTGGAAGGAATTCCGGGAGGGCCATATGAGAATTTAGAAATCTGCTGCTTTGATAGAGAAAAGGATCCATAATGGAATTGTTTTCATTAGAATAGATCATGAAGGAAAATTTGAGAATGGAGACTTTGCAACATATTGTGAAAATGAAGCGATTAACCACAACTTCTCAGCTCCAAGTATGCCACATCAAAATGGAGTGGTGGAAAAGACGAACATAGTACATGCAGATATGACATGGGCTATGATGACAGAGAAGAAAGTATCTCAAGTATTATGGGCGGACGCACTTAGCACAACATGGTACACATCCAACAGAGCATATCATCAGGACATCACTTGGAAAGACTCCATACGAGTTGATCAAAGGACGAAAGACAAACTTGTCACATTTGCATGTGTTCAGTAGCAAGTGCTTCATCCACAACAATGGAAAGGATAATCTTGGTAAATTTGATCCCAAATCTGATAAAGGTTTATTTCTTGGTTTGTCTAACAAAAGTGAAGCTTTTTGGAGTTTTAAATAAATGTACATATGTTGTTGAGGAATCCATACATGTAGTGTTTGTTGAAACATAAACTTAAACAAAACCTGAAACTGATGAAGAAGTTGTTGTTTCAAAAGGTTTTAAAAATGTGAATAAGCATAGTTCAACTGACAATAAACAATTACATGATTTTGAAAATGATCAATCAGATGAATATCCTCAATCTCCTTAACCAAGAGCTTGGAAGTACGTTCATAATCATTCTCTCAATCAAGTGGTTGGAGAAGTGAAAGAAGGTATACAAACCCAAAAAAGAATTTTAAATGAGGCTCACTTTTATGCTTTTATATCAAAGATAGAGCCTAAAAATGTTGAAGAAGCTTTGACTGACAATGATTGGATTGCGGCTATGGAAGAAAAGCTAAACCATTTTGAAAGAAACTAGTTTTTGAACTTGGTATCCCGTCCTGATGATCATCCGGTCATTGGTACTTAATTGGTATTAGAACCAAACTTGATGAATTGGAATCATTGTTAGGAACAAAGTTAGGTTAGTTGCCAAGTGCTACAACTAAGCCGATACTCGAGTTTTGGCCTCAGGAAGATGAACAGACAAGCCAGTACTCGAGTATTAATTTTGAGTACTCGAGTATTGGGTCTTGCTTGTCAATACTCGAGTATTAGCCTTTACGTACTCGAGTATCGGGGTCCCCTTTTTCTTAGCACATGCCAACACTCGAGTATTACATTTGAATACTCGAGTATCGGGGTCCTCAGTTACCAAAATCCTTTAAAACTCTAGTATTAACTTTTCAATACTCAAGTATCGGGATCCTCAAGATTGAAACACCTACTAAAGTCGACTTTTGATATTGAAAAAGTCGAGTATTACCTTTACTTCCATTTCAACACTTGGGTGTTTAACTTCCAGTGACACTTTCAAGGGTGTAGTACTTGAGTTGTGCTTCCCAAAACTCAAGTGTTGCTTCATAAATTATCACTTGAACCTGAAACTTGAGTAATACATCATATTTTGCCATTAAAATTTGAGTGATGCCTTCTAAAACTCAAGTGTTCAGCAAAAAACATTGAACACTTCCTTTCTTTTTCTTCAGCACTTGAGTTTTAACTTTAAGTGTTTAATTCAACACCTGCAAAACTTTGTTCAAACACTCCGAAGCTTAAGTTAGAATAGTCAGACATCAAAATATAGCAAATTAATATTAACTTATAGCTCATATGGGATTACTATTCCAAGTTACCTTCTATTGTTCATAAATTGCTATCTAGCTAAAGGTTTTGTGAAAATGTCAGCCACTTGAAGATGTGTTGGAATGAATTCAACCTTGATATCTGATAAAGTGATGCATGATATCAATGTGTTTTGTCTGGGAGTGATGTACAAGATTCTTTGTAAGGTTAGTTGTGCTTGTGTTATCACAGTAGATGCGAATTTCTTTGAAAATCATCCCCAAATCCTGAAGTTGTTGTTTCATCCACAACACTTGAGCACATCAACTTGCACCAGCAATATATTTAGCTTCTGTTGAAGATAGAGACACTGTTGACTACTTTTTACTGAACCATGGTACCAATGCTCCTCCAAGAAATTGACATTGACCACTCATGCTTTTTCTATCTGTTTTGTACCCAGCATGATCAGAGTTTGAGTATGCAATTAATTCTTCATTGCTTCCTTTGGGATACCATAATCCAAGATCAGTAGTACTAGCTAGATATATGAGTATCCTCTTTACATTCTCAGCGTGAGATTCCTTTGGAGCAGCTTGGTAACGTGCACACATCCCAACACTAAATTGAATTTCAGGTCTGCTTGCCGCGAGATAAAGCAGAGATCCAATCATTCCTCTGTATCTTTTGATGTCAAAGTCTTTCCCATTTACATCTGCATCAAGGAGTGATGTTGAACACATAGGGTGTCAGCACTTTTGCGTTGATCCATTCCAAACTTCTTCAGCAGCTCCTTGAGATATTTGGCTTGGTTAATGAAGATGCCATTCTTCCTTTGCTTAATTTGAAGTCCAAGAAAGAAATTTAATTCTCCCATCATAGACATTTCAAATTCTCCCTGCATCATCTTAGCAAATTCTTGGCAAAGATCAACGTTAGTTGCACCAAAAATAATATCATCAACATAAATATGTACAATTAACAAATTTGATTTTGAATGTTTAATAAATAGAGTTGTATCTACTTTTCCTCTAAAAAAATCCTTTTTGATTAAGAAATTACTTGATCTTTTATACCAAGCTCTAGGAGCTTGCTTCAAACCATAAAGAGCTTTCTTTAGTTTATAGACATGATTTGGTTTAGAAACATCTTCAAAACCAGGGGGTTGTTCCACATAAACTTCTTCCATGATAAAACCATTTAAGAAAGCACTCTTTACATCCATTTGAAAAAGTTTAAAATCCATAATGCAAGCAAAGGAAAGTAAGATACTTATAGCCTCTAGTCTAGCAACTGGAGCATACGTTTCTTCATAATCAATGCCTTCTTCTTGATTATATCCTTTTGCTACTAACCTTGCTTTGTTTCTGATAATGATTCTGAATTCATCAAGTTTGTTTCTAAACACCCACTTTGAACCAATAACTGGATTATCATTGGGTCTGGGTACTAAATCCCAGACTTGGTTTCTTTCAAACTGATTTAATTCCTCTTCCATTGCAATGATCCAATCATTGTCAGTTAAAGCTTCCTCAACATTCTTAGGCTCTATATTTGAAATAGAAGCTGAAAATTGAGCCTCATTAATAAATCTTTTCCTTGTCTGTACACCTTCATTCACCTCTCCAATCACTTGATTGATGGGGTGATTGTGGATGTATTTCCAAGCTCTTGGTTGAGGGGATTGAGGATGTTCATCTGATTGATCATTTTCAAAAACTTGATATGGCTGACAATCAGTTGAATTATCCTTGTTTGGATTTTCAAAACTTTTTGAAACTATAATTTCTTCATCTATATCAGATTTTGTTTGAGGATTAGTTTCAACAAATACTACATGCACTGATTCTTCTACCACACAAGTTCATTTGTTGAAAACTCTAAATGCTTTGCTTCTATTTGAATAACCAAGAAATAGACCTTCATCAGATTTGGGATCAAACTTACTAAGGTTATCCTTACCATTATTGTGGATGAAGCATTTGCTGCCAAAGACATGTAAATGAGACAAATTTGGCTTTCTTCCTTTGAATAGTTCATACGATGTCTTTCCCAGTGAGGGTCTTATGTATGCTCTGTTTGAGAAGTAGCAAGCCGTACTTAGAGCATTTGCCCAAAACACCTGGGAAACTTACTTTTCTACCATCATGCTTTCGCCATATCTGCTAAAACTCTATTTTTCCTTTCGACCACACCATTCTGCTGAGGGGTCCTTAGTGCTGAGAAGTTGTGATTGATTCTTTCATTTTCATAGAAGGCAGCAAAGTCTCCATTTTCAAATTCTCCTCCGTGATTTGTTCTAATGGAAACAATAAACATACCTTTCCCATTTTGGACCTTTTTGGTGAAGACAGTGAATAATTCAAATGTTTCATTTTTAAAAGTTAAGAATATGGTCCATGTGAATCTAGAGTAATCATCAACAATACAAGTGTGTAAATATATCCTCCCAGACTTTTTACTCTAACAGAACCCATCAAATTCATATGAAGTAGTTCAAGTGGTCTTTTTGATGAAACCTTTGTTTTTTATTTAAAAGAGAACTTGGTTTGCTTACCCATTTGACAGGCATCACAAACTAAGTCACTCTTGAATTTTAGTTTTGGAAGCCCTTGAACTAATTCATTTATGATTAATTGGTCAAGTTGATTCATTTTTACATGTGCCAACCATTTATGCCACAATTGACTTTCATAAGCTTAAATAATTAAGCAGGAATTTGTGAATTTCTTTTCTAAATCAATGGTATAGCAATTACCATCCCTAGGAGCTCGGAGTTGAATATTCAACTTGTCTTTATCAATAGAAAGATCCTTTTTGCTGATGATAAAGCATTCTTGAGTTAAAGATCACCCAATTGTCTTTGTCGGCATGTTGGCTCACACTGAGAAGGTTGTGACAAAGTCCTTCCACGTGATATACATCTTTGACAGGTACTCCATTTGCATTTGCAACTTTACCAATTCCAGCTATTTTTCCATATTGATTTCCTCCAAAGCTTACCTTTCCACCATCTTTAGCTCTTAGGTTGACAAATTTGCTTTTGTCCCTTGTCATATGTCTTGAGCATCCACTGTCAATGTACCACTTGGATGCTTTGGATGCTATCAGACACACCTGCATGAAAATCACTTGATGGTTTTAGGTACCCAAGTCTTATTGGGTCCTCTTTAGTTAAATCTTGATAGTTTTTTAATGAGTTCCTTTCGGTACCCATTTATATGTACCTAGTGTTTTGTCCTTTTTAAAATAACATGATGCAGTTCTATGTCCCTTTCTATTACAAAAAGTTGCAGATAGCAAATAGTTTAGAAGAATGTACTGACTTTTGAAAGAATTTCAAATAACTCATGTTTCCATTCTTTTTCTTTCCCTTTTGAAATCATTTTGAGGATTATATCCTATAACACTTCTGTTATTTATAACTCTTTGATTTTTCAAAATGATTTGTAGCATTTCACTTCCTCAAGTGAATTTTTCAAGAGTTTTGGATAATCATTAATTTTCATTTTTCAAAACATCACATTTTGAGCAAACTTTGATGGAAATAGGTGTTTCAACTGGTTTCTCAAGTTCTTTAACTCTTTTTCTTAGAAAAGACAATTCTTTTGCAAACTTGAGTAATTCAATATGCATTTCATCATATTCATAACGTAATTCATCATAAGTAGGTTTAAGAGTTACCCCCTCTGTTTCTGAGTCTTCTTCCTGGGCCACAAGACAGAGATTAGCTTCCTCCTCAGCTTCACTTTCTTCTTCATCTGAGCTGTCACCCCAGATGCTAGAAACAAAAGCCTTTTTCTTTTTGAAGAATTTTGGTCTTTTCTTTTCGTTATCTTTATTTTGAGCTGCAATATGTGGACAATCAGCTCTGACATGTCCAGGCTTGTTGCATTCATAACAGATGATCCTGCTTGATCCTCCTTTTTGTGGTTGGCGAGTATTTTGATCTTTTCTGTACATACGACTGAATTTTCTTACGACCATTCCAAGTTCTTCATCCTCCACATCATCTTCCTCATCCTCTGTTTTTGACTATTTTTCCTTTTCTTCGATGGTTTTGAGAGTTAGCCCCTTCTTCTTCTTTTCTTTAATGTTGGACAGCTCCTTTTTGAATTTTTGTTTGCTCTCGTACTCAGTAAAACTTCCAAAAAGAGCTGCTACTGAAGTCATTGATTCATCGCGGATTCTTCAATGGTTGTGACTTTGGCTTCCTATTTGCTGGATAAAACATTCAATATTTTTCTAACTTGGGAACATTGATCATATGTTTTGCCAAAGGCTGCCAGTTTGTTGATAAGGTGTGTATGATGCATTTGAAACTCAGTAATGGTTTCTTCATCTCTCATTCTGAGTAAGTCATACTCAGTGTGAGCATGTTGACTCTATTTTCTTTTACAGCCTCTGTGCCTTCGTAAGCTATCTCCAGAGCTTCCCACATGTGTTTAGCAGAAGGAAAATTGCAGACTTTGAAGAAGTCATCTTCATTTAACGCTGCTTGTGGCATTAAAACAACCTTTCTATTCAGCAACATCTTCTTCATCGAAATCTACTTTAGTTTTAGGAACTAGCTGGTCTTTATCCTTTTTTATTGGCATGATGTTTCCTGTTTCAAAAACATTCCATATATCAAAGTCAGTAGCCAAAATAAAGTTCTGGAATTTTATTTTCCAGAATGAGAACTTTTGGACTGGTGGTCTGGTAATTGATGCTCCATCTGCAATAACGTGTTCGCCAAATCCTTCCATGGATCTCTCTTAAAATTGTTAAGTTCTTTCTACAAGAGACCTGCTCTGATACCAAATGTTAGTGTAGGATTTGACAAGAGGGGGTGAATTGGTCAATTTAAAAATTAACTTTAAAATCACATAAATAAAATAATATCACTGAGCAAGACAAAGAGAACACAAGAGATTTATACTGGTTCGGTCCTTCTAACCTACATCCAGTCCTTAGAGCATCTCTGAGCTTTTCAATCCACTAACCAATCAATAATCAAGGCTCACAAGCCTTTACAATGGAGAATCTCACTCCCCCTTACAACATGTAGTAAAACAGAGTCTTACACTCTGTTTTCTATCACAATTTCAAGCCAATTGATTCAAGGACTCAACCTTGAATATCTCATAGATTTACAATGAAGTTGAGTAAAATGAACTCTTTTGGAAGAGTAGATAGAAATTACCTAAGCTCACTAGAGTAATGAATGCAACAACAAAAGGTAGATGTCAAGAGTTATGGTGTATTAAATTCTTCCCCCACTTTATTTGTTTTCAATGCTTCTTCATTTATAGCCGTGATTGAAATCAGTATCTGTTACTATAAGCTTGAATAGCCGTTAGAGTGAAGATTGTGTCCGTTACTCAGAATACTTGCATCCATTGAACTGCCATTAATGCTTCATTGAATGCTGTTCAATTGTCGACGGTGTAGTTCATAAATGCTCGGCTTCATCTTAGGCGTCCTAGGTTGTTTAATGAAAGAACTGAGAAGCATTTATTAGAGCAGGTAACGTTCAAAAATTCTAGACATGAAAGAGGAATGTTTCGTAAAAGTCTATGCTTAGCTGTCAGAGCAATATTGTGTCAGATAAAGTAGTGCTCGAGTTTTATTTCTCAATACTTGAGTGTTGACAATGCTTCCATTTGTAACTCGAGTGTTCTGCTTCAAGTGTTGTGTAGTGTTTTGAAAATAAGGTTCGATACTCAAGTATTACAACACAATACTTGAGTGTTGCCAACACTTCAACTTCGAAATTTGAGTTTCACTTGAAAGTATTTAGTTATAAACCATTTTAAGATCCAATACTCAAGTGTTTCAAAAACATCACCCGAGTGTTAACAATACTTCAACCTTATACTCGAGTTTTCACTGAGAGTATTGAAACACACAATCATTTTTATTCACGATACTCTAGTGCCTTCATTCATTACTCGAGTATTCTCATCACTTTAAACAATAACTCGAGTGTTGTCTGAAAGTATTGATTTTTAACACACTAAAAAACCACAATACTTGAGTTTTAAGACATAATGCTCGAGTATTCCCAATACTTTCATACAAACTCGATTACTATGATGCATAACTCGAGTTCTTAAAAACCAAAACTCAAGTTCTTGAACTGAAGAATATTTGCGCCTTTCAAAACTCGAGTTCCATAATATTGAAACTCAAGTTCTATAATTGTGGTTTTTATTTTGGCCTCTCGAAACATGAGTTCTGAAAAGATAGAACTCGAGTTCTATTGAACTTAGATGATTTATTCCCCTTTATGCCAAAACTCGAACATTAATACCTGATTCTCATATCAAGTTCTCTTAATCCAGATTCAAATCAAGCATCTAAACTGCCATAAACCATTACATTTCATCCAGATAACTCCCCATTGGTAAAACCCATTCATTATTTCTCACCATTTCATCCATTTCATCATTCAAATCCTCCTCTCAATCTCTTTGTTGCCATCAACGCCTAACACAACAATCTCTCAAATCCTCTACTTCTAATTACCTTTCCTCATGGCTCGTACCAAAGTCACTTCCCGAAGTCCTTCCAAATCATTAAAAACCACTTCCATCACTCCTTCATGTGCTTAATCCACTTCTCAACCTCCATCCAAAAAGATTTGTTTAGCAGAGCCCTCGAAAGAAGAGATAGAGACTCCTCTGGTTAGGAGATCGAGGACAGGGCCACCCAAGTCTATCTTGAGTAAGAAGGATAAGGCAAAGCACCTATAGTTTCATCATCTCAGCCTGAGCCTTGTCATTCTACTCATTCTAATCTAGAGATAGAGAGTGTGTCTCCAACTCATCTGGTATGTTCCTCAAGGCAATCCAAGCAAGATAAAGGTGCAAAAGAAGCCAAGACATCAAAGCAACAAGTGCTATAGCCTCCTCTTCACTTTAATGTCAAGTTGGTAATGATAAATACTTGATTATTATGTCAACAAGTATAAGACTAGAGATTTATGTCTTGCTATATATGTTGTTCTTGATCATGTGAACCAATTGTTAGGCTTAAATGTTAAGGAGTATATGGTTCATTATGAGAAATTACTTAGCCTAAAAATTGATTTTTCTCTTGATATGGTTCGTATCTTTTACAATAATATGATAAAGAAGAATGTTATTGGAAAAAGGGAAGGTGCATAAATAAATATGGCTTGCAAAATATTATGAGAGGGGATATGATTAGTATAACTATTAAATTGCTGAATGTTTTTCTTGGCACAGAAGAGTATGATGACGCACTCAAGGTGTACACAATGAGGAGGTGATGAGTTGTTGAGACCTGGTGAAGAGTTTAATGATTTGAAGTTTGAGCTCTCTTCCATGCATGTACTACAGAGAACCCTACACTATGTATATTCTCAATATATAGTGAACAAAGGAAAAAACTATACTAATCTCTCTTCTGCGGATTACCAGATGTTGGCATCAATTATGTCAAAAGAAAGGAGCAACATAGGTCAGATGGTGTTCAATGAGATGAGGCAGCTGGTTTTGTCCAAGTCAAATAAAATGACTTTACCATATCCCTCATTGGTTTTACAGATTATGGAGCTACACAACATTTGGTACCTCGTGCCAGATCAAATGTCAGTGTCCCCTCTCAATTTCTCTAAAACTCACTTTCATCGAATGAACATAAATATCATTGTGCCTTAGCCCGTAGCTGCACCATCAAAGAAGAGGAAGAGCAACTTATGCTACTTCTCGAGCCCAGGATGTGATACTCCTTATTTAATCTCTTTAAATTCATATTATATCATTTATGAACTAGTCTTAGGTCTTAGATAGTTCAAAATTGACCAAAGAAATGAAATTAAAAATTTCAACTCGGGTTACTATTCATTTGGTCAATTTTCCATATTTGTGGCCTAAATTTGAAAATTCATAACTAATTATAGAAATATCAAAATTGAGTGGTTCCAATTTCTATATGAAGCTTATAAACTTATATTCGAGGAAAAATATCATTTGTCCAAAACCTTGCCCGGTCATTGCAGTTTATTCCGTGAAGATACACTATTTATATGGTCTTTCTTCCATTTTCCAGATTTTTTCCTTCAACTTTGGAAAATCATAACTTTTTATCTACACATCCAAATTCAGTGAACTTTGGCTTTTTTTAAAGCTTGGGATGTTTAGTATTTAATTCAAAAATTTTATATCATTTGGACTTCATTTTCTATTTTTATTCACTATTCAAAGATTGGGCAGTTCTAAGGGTCTTGGAACCCCTATTTTTTCGAAACTTTATTTTTTCTTTAAAAAATTGTAAAAACTCTTTTTACCACTTCTAAACTCCTCTCATTGCATGATTAACTTATCTAAGTTACTTACATAAAATCATGTATGCATTCACATATTTCACTTACTTATCATGTAGGAGTTTAGGGTTACATGTACTACAATAACACTTAAACATAAAAATCCAACCATTTTACATAACATAGCCAGCCAAAATCATAACATCATGCTTTCTTCACTCATCAGTCATCTTCAGCTTACCCTTGCTTAAGCTTCCACCTTACATGGTTAGTTGGGGGAGGGTGAGATTTTTGGAAATCCCAATAGCAAAACTATCTAACACACTTATAAAAATTGCATCGCAACCTTGAAAAATAAGTGTGAACTTATGATAACATAAAATGTGAAACATGAAAACAACTACATGCATATGGCCATATCATACAAAAGCACATATTCAAACTTTCATCATCATAAATATTTAACATCAAGCCATGCATAATTTATAAAGCATTTTCACAACAACTTTGCTTAAGGTTAGAAGTTTTGCTACCTTGGATTATTAACTTGTTCTTGAAACTTGAAGCTCTCTTGTTCAACTTTCCAAATGATTTCTTGCACAACTCACTTGCTTACATAATTCATAGCATAATGGCCATTAATCACAAGCCATTACCAAAGCAAGAAACGCTTTATAATCAACCTAAACTTCCTCTTGAACTTTTAGAAAACCCTAGAGCTTCAAACTTGTTCCATTGATTTCTAATGCTTCACAAAAATTTTTCTCACTTGTACCCTACACAATTTTGCCTTCTAAACTCAATGGAAGCATTAAAATTATCAAAATAAGCTCCTTCCCATTGATCTTGGTCTGAACGAAAAAACAGAACAAATTGGAGGAAAATGATTTTCAACTTCTTATTTCATATACTTACATAATCTTATTCATAGACCAATTTCCATGCATTATTTGATTCAAAAACACCTCTTCTTCATCAAAACACAAATTGGACAGCACCTCCCCTTATTTTTCTTGATTCCAAAATTTCTACAATCAACAAATCATAGAAATATATATACCAATCTACTCCTTATCATGCAAAGAGTGATTTGCAACCAACTATTTCCACTAAATCCCTCTCTTTCTCATTTTCACTCTTCAAGAACCCTAAATTTCAGCACTAAAAAGAGGGCTCAATCCGAAAATATAAACTGTTAGAAAGGTAGAGGAGGATGCAAGGATTAAGAAGAGGTATAGAATTGCATGGAAGAAGCTTTTACCTAGGATCTTTGAGTGAAATTTCCTTTCTTCCTCCTCCTTCAAATGACGCCATTTTCCTCTCTCTTGGGCTGCTGTTTTTTGTGCATAAATGGCTGAGAAAGAAGAGGAAAAACCTTATGAAATGAAATCATAAAGTTGATCTAAGGGATAGGATTTGATCTTGCAACTTTAACTTGATCTAATGGT
>JANTPZ010152944.1:0-21660 GCA_025593235.1 Vachellia pachyceras | reverse complement strand
ACTTGAACCAGTAGGCTTTTGAAATTTCAGATTTGAAAATTCCAACAATTCCTCTTTGTTAAAGCTTAATTTGTGCAAGTTTATATTTTTCAGATTTGGAATATATTTACTCCGCTACTTTTCTTGAAATATTGAGATGTCGTAAACTTTTAATCGATTGATTGGAAGTTTGAGAGGGAAATTAAAGGAGAAGATCGATTGATTTTCTTTACCTTTTAAAATTCAGGATTAATTGTGGCTTATGTTTAAATTAAAGTTTACCTGAGATGTCATTGAACTTTGATTTAAATAGGAGCATAAAACTTGAATGATAATTCAAGGATTTGAGTTTGGAATTTTTGCATAGAATCTCAATCAAAGAAATTAAATCTTTTATCTGGACAAGGACCATTACATCCTAAGGGAAAAACTTGTAGTTAATTGCATTGCCATTATAAATTATTACCTTTTGTCAATTCGCTTTGTTTACTAGCTAGTAGTTTCTTTTACCTTTACCTTTTAAGTGTTTCTAAATGATTTATTTGTAATTGAAGTTCTTAATTTAAGTGATTATCACATTAATTCATTAGGAGACGACCTAGGTTACGCTTTACTGCATAATCTAATTTTATATTATTTTGACGCTATTCAACCGTGGTGTCAATTGTGTTTGTGGTGAAAATAATGGAATTGATGGTTGTGCTTCCAGAGGCGTCACAAGATGAGGAATTAGAGGATAGTGGCGGCTGGAATCTTGGGGCATGAATTTGCGCGGCCCTTGTGCTCCTTTTCCTTTTCACATTAGGTTAAATGCCTAAATATATGTATCTCTGCCAAAGTACTCCAAGGCGGCAGCTTTTGGGACTAATGAATTGTGTGTGGCCGCTTGAATAGTGCTTGGGCTTATGGATTATTTGGCCCAATATGTAAAGGAATGGAATCAGTGGCGTGATGGATTGAAAATTCTTTGTATTGCGGCGCCTCTTGGATGAATTGATTCCAAATGCTTGTGGTCTCCAACGTGAATAAATTTCCTTCACAATTCATATATATATATATATATATATATATATATATTAGGCAATTCAAACTTAATAATAAAATATAATAATATAATATAGTAAATGGATTTATGAGTTTGGCCATTGATTTAAATTTCAAATTCAGAATATTAGATTTCCTAATTTAAACTTAAAATCATATATCTACTAATTTGAATTTATAATCTTTTAAAATTATGTTAATAAATATATTTAATTCGAATTTATCTTTTGATCTCAATTTCTTTCAAGAATACCTTTAATTGGCTTTAATTTCATATATTAATCATTAATCATAATTAATACAATTAAACTCAATAAAAGCCAAATAATAGCAATAAAATCCCCGAAAATGCTGTAAATTCACTTGATAAAATATGATTATTTCATGTATGCTATAAGAAGCGGTTTGACTGAATAAAATCTGATGGGTTGTGCACAATTATTTTAAAATGCAAATAAAATATCGATAGTGGAACACTTGCGCGAGGGATTGAGTGAATAACGTACCAGATTAATCATATTCATAAATGCCACTATTCTTTCAATTTGTATTTCTTTTTTGGGATTACAATTTGCATTTCCGGTTTCCCTTCGTTTTCCAATGTCTAATTATTGTCCCTATTTTCAAATATTGTTTATTCTTCGTAAAAGTAAAGATATTTTAATATAAAACTCTACTGCCTTAGATGCAAAAAGAGGCAATGGGAGACGTGCCAACTTGATTGGACAACACATTTTTTAAAGGGAAATTTGAAAAGTTTACATGAAAATGCCACGTAGATTTGCCAAAAGGGAGACACAAAAGTTAGCCGCGGAAGTTACTGGATCCGTTTGCTAAAGTGGTGGAGAAGTACTTTTACATAAGTCGAGGTAAATATATGGATGAGATTATCTCATTTTACAAAAAAGTACTGTTAAACGTACTTTTAGGGGTGGCAAACGTGTTGCCAAACAGTCACATTGTTTTGGCTTAAGCAGGGACCTCATGAACTGGTACCCAAAATCCACCAAGGTAGCTATTAGAAGGCAAGGTTTGAGAAGTGATGTACTGATTGTAAGTCATCGGGGAAGAAAATTGTGAGTCATTAGATTCCCTTGAAGACTTGGGAGTAGTGAACCAGGGAATGTACAGGAGATTCGTAGGGAGGTTCAATCAATATTCTATAGTATCTAATTTGTTAAAGACTAGATTTAGTTCGAATGCCCAATGGATGTTTTTAATCAATTTTCAGCTCTAGTATGCTTTCCATTAGTAGTTTGTTTTGTTTTTTTAGGGTGATTGCCCTTTAACTTTTTTCAATGGATGTACTTTTCCAAATATTCCCCTATTAATTATTTAATTCTTTATAAAATTAGTGATATTTTGACATCTTACGTTAATGAAGATCAAAATAGTGCCGGTCTTAAATTTTTATGATTTCTCAAAGTATAAATCACACAATTTTAAAGTATTTCTTAAAAAACATGGGAAAAAAGATTAAAACTCCATATTTTTATCATCATGTAAGATATTAAAATATCACTTGTTGGTCTTAATAAAAAGGTTTTTATTTGCTTAAACATGAGGCTTTAACTTTGCATCCATATGAATATAAAAGATGTATTTGGGAGAACTATCTTAATTAGATCCAATAATATAATACTCGAATTTAATCTAATGAGATAATCCTATAAAAAAATATTGAGGTTGAGATATTACAAACAACATAAGGGTGGCATATTAGAGGCCTTAAATAGCTTTTCTAAAAACATTATAACCTTACATGAGTGGCTTCACCAAAAAAAATGAGCTTCTGAAGAGTATTAGTGTTAGTTTAAAGTTAATTATGTTTAAAAAAGACTAAAATATACGTTTAGTCCTTTAAATTTAAATTAAATTTCAATGTAGTCTTTTTAAGTTTATATTATATTCTTTAGTTCTTTTATCTTGACATCATTAATTGCATTTAATGGAAAATACTGAATCATTAAATTTAATTGGTGACTCTGCACTTAAATGCTTAGAAACGCACCTATTATTTTGATAATATTACATTAAAATAAATATTATATATAAAAACTACATAATAACAAATATTAATAATATATATTATATACTAATACATAGTATAATAATGAAGACAATGATAACAAACATTTTCTAATCTATATTCCAAATCAGAAATTAGAACGTAAATCATTAAATAAAATTTTTCAAACGAATAATAAAATGAAAATTAGATGTTAAAGTTAACACAGGGGACAAAGAGGCGGTGTTTAAATTGTTGTGTTCAAATTAAGAAAAATCGTTGTTTTCTTTTTTATCGGTTATTTGAGTGTTACCGAGAAAAATGTCTTATATTTTAATCTGATTGGAACATTTTTATGTTCAGATATGATTCAACTTAGACATTTAAAATCTTATTTTTATTTAATATTTTAATACAATATTTTTTTTATTGTCCAATTCAATTCCATGTTAATTTAAATTTAAATATAAAAAAGATCATAAGTATGTTTTATCGCCATTTCATTATAGAGTTGCTATTTAAATTTGCGTAGTCAAACATTTTATGTTCAATGACACTACTGATATTACGAATAAAGGTTTGACACATACAACATGGGGAGGTGGGTGAAGTGAATTTGACCCAAATAATCTTAATCAAATCAAACTTGTGACTAAAACTTCCATGGAGACATCTTCTTTGATTTCAATAAAGACATTTTCCTCTTTGACTTTTGTAATCTTGATGTGCACAACCTTCTCCTTTCCAATTCAGCTTTAAGAATATCGTTAATTTATTATTATTTAATTAATTATAAATATATTATATTTTTAAGAAAAAAAATTATTATTATAATTAAAATTTTATAATTATCAAAATAAATGAAAATTAGAATTATAAAAATAAGATAAACATGTTTGATTAAAAAGATTATAAAGAACATTAAATAATATAAAAAAGAATGTTAAACTAAAGTTATCACACTAATTTGTTATTTATAAAATAACAGTATTTATAAAATAATATTATATTTTATATTTAAAGAAGCAAGTTATCAAAATTTATTGAATAAATAAAAAAATACAGGGGCCTAATTAAAATTTGGTTGAAACTATAAGGATCTGTAAATTAATTATCCCTTAATTTTAAAAGATGATTTTGTACCCTTATTTTAAAAATTAAACTAAATATATTTGTATTTTAGAATATTTTGTCAAAATTAGTATTTTTTTATGGCATTAGAATAAAAAAATTCAAAAGACGTTTTATAAAATTAAGAAATTAAAATAAAAACTTGTATAAATTTAAAAGACTAAAACATTAGTTTCACACCTCTTTTCCTTCATCGTGAACACTGGGCCATTCCATTAAGTAGAGATGGACCATGCTTTTCTATGCCGTGTTTCGAGGGGCACCTTTTAACTTTTTGAAATGGGTTGACCATTCAATTCATATATAGCTGTTATTTAAAATAAATAAATTAAATAAATTCAAAAATATTTTAGAGACATAGAGCACCAGAACAAGAAACTATAAGATTATTCTGTGTTTTAACCTATCAAAACTATCGATTTTTTTCGGTTTCAAAAATAGTTGAAATAAGATTAAGCATAATTACATATAATTTATCGCTTCCTAAAAAACGAAAATAAAGGAGATAATGGATCGTGTTGCTCAAGGCATTATTAATAGTATAATATATTTTCTTTTTCGTTGGTACATGAAAAAATGACTAAAAACCTAGATTTTTTTTTTCTGTTACTATTATTATTCTAATAAAATATGAATTTGTTACAAAATTTGAGTTGGTGGATGGGAGTTAATTTGAAGTAATTAATATATCTTTGATATGTGAACTTTTTTATTAGATAAGACTAACTATATTAGTATTTTTTTATTTGAAGGGGTAGGTACTAACAACATGAGATTACAATGGCGGGATTAAGCCCGTAACCTCCCACTTAAAAAATACCATACCACTAAACTACAAAACCTTGGATGTATAAGTATTGAAAGACTACAAGTGTATGTTACAAATTTAAAGGGTTAAAATGACACTTCATACAAATATAAATGATCGAATGTTTACTTTAGTAATCACAACGTGTGGTATAAGAGGGGGGGGGGGAGTGGGACGCTAGCGGTCAACGATTATGAACTCAATAATTACATACGAATGACTTTTCTGAGAGGAACGTTTCCATTAACCTCTTTCTCCATTTCCTCTTCATTGAATGTCTTCACCATCAAATTAAGTTTCAATGGTTGAGATTTAATAATGTATACAAATATAATTATAATCTTAAATATAATATTAACTAGTATTAAATCTGAACTATTGAAACTTGATGTAATGGTGGTGAGATTCAATGGAGAGAGAGATCAACGAAGATATTCCTTTTTCAACTTCTCTAGACGGGTACACAAACAAATGTTATATATACCTCTTATTTAGGCCCCACACATGCAGGGCGGGTGTAGAATATCATTAAACTAGTGTATTTAAATTTATTTTAAATACTTTTTAGGCTAGTTACACATACAACCGGTCTAGATATACTAGTTTAGGCAGACCAACGTAGAATATATTTAAATTAATTATTTTAAATTTATTTTATTTCAACAGCCACACCCGATAACTTTTTCCCGACATCCCAGATAATTTTTGATTGCAAATATTAAAACGATTGATGAATAATTTGTCTAGTGATGAGATTTGAGCAGATATATAAATAAACTTGAAGTAAAAAAAAAAGAACAAGTTAGAAAAATATAAATTAGGGAAAAAGACAGAATAAATATCTTGAAATTGTAAAATTTCAAATCAATTAGTTTACCATGAAATGAGTTGTGAATTGCTAACTAGATCTCGTAATTCCTTAACCAAGTTTTGGTAAAAAAAAATTGATTTGGGATTTTACAATTTTAATGTTTTTCCGCATTTTCCTATAGATTATTTTTCATTATATATATTGAGTTGGAGTACATGAATATGTGGTCTATAGACCGGCTGCTTGGATATTTGATCTAAAAGGAATATTTAAATCTTACTTATGCGGAAATTGTCTCAAAGGTATATCGATATTTACAACAGTTACACTAATTAGATTTATTAAATTGTCCCCACCATGAAAGGTGTAGATAGAGTTGTCTAAAAGGCCTTTTTTTTCCTAGACCTCCAACATCTGCTCTATAAAAATATTGCTAGACCTGTCATACAAGTAACCAGTCCAAAAAATAATGAAAAAACAAGTTTCAACTTTTTAAAAATTATTTTATTAATTTATAGATCGATTGCTTGAATATATGGTCAAAAAAGAATATTTAAATTGTATGTATATGAAACAAGTCTCAAAGTTACATAAATATTTGCAAAAATGAGATTAGTTATATTTATTAATTTGTCCTAGTCATGAATGGTCGAGATAGAGTGGTCGTATAAAAAGCTTCTTTCCTAAAGGTTTTGTTTTTCACACATCTTTTCCTTGTAATAAGAATGCTTTCCAAGAAGCAAATTTATATTCTCCTCTTTAAAGGGTAATGCCACTTATAACCTCAATCATCATCTTATTTGTGTCATGGCATCTTTTCCTTGTAATAGGATGACGTCTCAGGATCCAAAATTTTATTTTCTTTCTTATGGGGTAAGACTACTTAAGACTTCGACCAACAGCCTTTTAATGTCAAGGCATTAGTAATGAAATATACTTTTTGATGCGAAATTTCCAATTGAGCGGAGACATTGGGGCAATAGTGATGGACAAGACTTTTCTATATTGTTTTCTGTGGGGGCCTTTAACTTTAACGTTATGAAATGAGTTGATAATTTAATTCATAGCTGTCATTGCAACAATAAAGCCTTATCTCATTAGATTACTTGGATAGCACGATGTTATTATACTCTGTCAATAATTAAATCTTTTGATAGATTATTGATAAAAAATCCCACTTTATAATCACATTGAATGTATGCTTCGGTCTTCCTGATTGTTGGTACTATTTCTAAACATTATCATATATCTAAACATTATCAAAAAAGAACATGAATAAATAAGGAATATATTTCAGAATTTAATAGAGTAATAAAATTATCGACTTTATTTAGGTTTCAAAATGTTTTCAAGTAAGATGCTTCTTAACTACATATAATTCGTGGGTGTCTAAAAAACGAAAATAAAAAAAAATATAGACCGTGACTCCCTTGCTTTGGGCATTATTGATAATAGAATAGAATATATTTTCTTATTCGAAAGTACATGGAAATCGATAATTAAGCGTCAAGCTTGGGGAATCACAAGGCTGCATTTGTCATAGACTACACTTTCCTTTGCTTTGTTTTAAGTGATACCTTGACTCATAATTTTATATTGCCACCTACCCTTAATATTAGATCTGTTTGTAATTTAATTTTTCCATTAAGCATTAGAGGTTGTAATATAATAATCATATATAATTTATGAATACTTTATAGCAGGTCTTATATCAAGGACTAAAGTTAGTAATATAGTAATCATAAAACATATGGTAAGATATCCTTATTGGATCTCAATTCTTGAATTTAACCCATTCAAATAGTGATATAAAAAATCAATATTAAGGTAGTCATGTTTTTTAGCTTAGTAAAATAGAATATCATTAGTTAAATATTGAAATGAGAAAAAGAAAATGCATATGCAGATAAAAATTTCTAAAAATTAACTAATTTATTTGAAGAAAATAAGCTAATCTCTACAATTATATTTTTATTAAATGCATATTAAAAATAATAACTAAACGAAAATTCAGTATCGTGGATGGCATTTTGACAATATCTTCAATTTGAAGATTTTATACTTTAAAACAATTTCAATACAAAATAAAAATATTCATAACTCAAAAATTTATGTGGATAACTCAATTCAACAACCATTTAACCAAGCATCTTCAAGGATTTAAATTTAATATATAAAAATTGATTGTTCCTATAAGGAAGACATAAATTTTTTCAGGTACTTGGTTATTGTCAAATTAATCGTATGAACCTTTCGATTTGAACGTTCATTGTGATAAAATTTAATTTCTATTTTCCAACTTTATTATATATATTAACTGTTAATTTATATTTAATATTATAATTATATTTGTATAAATTATTAAACCTCATACATTAAAACTTAATCTAATGGTGAAGATGTTCAATAGGGAGGAAATGGAAAAAGAGGTTAATGGAGACATTCCTCGAAAAGTCAGTCCTATGTATTTATTGAGTTCCATGCTTTCGTCATCATTGTAGCGTTAGCATCCCTCCCTCTCTCTCCAACCACGTTATTATCACTAGCTTGCTTATACATTTTAGAAAAAAAGTAAACGTTTGGTCATTTATATTTAGATCAAGTGTCATTTTTATCCCTTAAATTTGTATAGTTTTAGTTCTTTAACATATATATATATATATATATATAAAGTCACATAAGAAGAAGTTTTCTGAACAAATAAATGTAATTTTCTTAGTATATGGGCTAGAAAATTAATTTGTAAAAATTAAGAAAATTAGTTAAGTAAATTATTTACAAAAATATATTTTTTAGTTTTCCTACAATACTATTTTTTTTATAGATACATGTATTCTCTACTTTGTAATCCTATTTAGCCATCTCTATCCCTTGGAATACATTCTTTAATTACTTGTATTGAAACTACATTTGAGGAAAAATTGGAGACAGTGAATTAAGGACTTCAATTTATTTATGCCCAAAACAAACATTCAAACTAGCACTACATTTAAGGGAAACGAGTGTCTCACTAACCCTTCTCTTCACTTTCTCTCCATTTAATATCTAAACCACTGGATCATATTTTAATTGGTGAGCTGTGATGATATGTATTAAATAGTGTTATAACATTAAGAATAATAAATGTCTACAATTATAATATTATTACACAGCATTAAATCTCAATCATTAAAATATGATTCAATTGTTGAGATATTAAGAAGAGAGAAAATGGAGAGGCAAATTAGTGGAGAGACTTCTTCCCCACGTTTTGGACTAATTAAGTGAAATAAAAATTTCTCAATTTTGAAATAAAATATTGCCATATGTTGTGTAAAAGGAAGTAAATTCAATTAGTCTAAGTAATTATCTCAATAAATAGATTCCTTACCAGCAAGGCATCGCCCATCACTACCCTCACCCTTGTAATATCAATTTACTTGTCTTGTAAAAGGAATACTGAGAGGATGGTCCTTGCTTTTCTCAAATTGCTTGTGTGGTCGCTCATACTACTGAAGTATGGAGCCCTTGCCACGAGTGCTAAGGTTCGATGCATAAAGAGGGAGAGCGAAGCCTTGCTTCACTTTAAGGCTGCCCTTGGGAATAACTCTGCCCATTTCCCTTGGCCTTATTGGGATACCAAAGAGCTTCATAATAATACAGATTGCTGCGACTGGGATGGAGTTATCTGCAGCAACAAAACTGGTCGCGTTCTCATGCTCCACCTTGCTGGTGATGATGATTTGAAACAAGTGATATCAGGTCAGATCAGCGCTTCATTGATGGAGTTGCAATCTTTGATATATTTGAACCTTAGTTTCAATCGTTTTGAAGATGCCAATATCCCTCAATTTTTTGGATATCTAACAAACTTAAGGTACCTTGATCTCCGATCTTGTTCTTTAAGAAACAGAAATATTCCAAACCAACTTGGGAGCCTTTTACATTTGGAATATCTCGATCTCAGCGGTAATTATCTGAGAGGTTCAATCCCTGATCAATTTGGGAATCTCTCACAGTTGCAATATCTTAATATCAGCTCTAATGTTTTGGATGGTTCAATGCCTTGTCAACTTCGGAATCTCTCACAGTTGCGGTATCTTGACCTTAAAGACAATTTCTTTGAAGGAGCCATACCTTATCAACTTGGAAAACTCTCACAGTTGCAGCATCTCGATCTTTCTCAAAACTTTTTTGAGGGAACAATACCTTGTCAACTTGGGAACCTTTCAAACTTGCAAAAACTTTTTCTTGTAGAACCAGGTGCTCTGAAAGTTGACCAAGAGAATAGTGTTGGGGTTCAGTGGCTTTCTAGTCTCATTTCTTTGACCCATCTTCGGTTGAGTGATATAACTGATCTAAAATACTCACACAAGTGGCTGCAAGGGATCGCAAAGCTACCGAGCTTGGAAGAACTAAGGATATCCTTTAATAATCTTTCAGATGAGTATATCCTTCCTCTGTCTTCGTCAAAATTCAATTCCTCTTCCTCGCTTTCGGTATTTGATCTCTCTGGTAATAACTTTCTATCATCTACGATATTTTACTGGATCTCAAATGTGAGCTGTAACCTTGTTGAGCTTGATCTTACATTCAACTTCTTAATGGGTCCCATCCCATATGAATTTGCCAGAACCATGAATTCTCTTGAGACCCTGTACCTTGGTTATAATCAACTCAAGGGTAGATTGAAATCTTTAGGAAATATACCTCCCTTGCGCTCATTATATTTAGAAAACAATCAAATCACTGGAAATCTCTTTGACCTTTCGACAGTCACATTTTTGGAGACACTTGACATTTCAGGCAATCTGTTGAATGGGACTGTACCTAAAGATCTTCGATTCCCCTCTTCATTGAGGTCTTTATATCTTTACTCGAACTCCTTGAAAGGAGTTCTCACTGACCATCATTTTGATAATCTGCAGAATTTAAAAATTTTGTACTTATCTAATAATTCATTGGCTTTGAGATTCAGCCATAATTGGGTCCCCCCCTTTCAACTGCAAATCATATATTTGAGGTCATGTAAGTTAGGCCCAAGTTTTCCCAAATGGTTGCTTACTCAGAAGAATTTTACCCAACTTGATATCTCTAAGACTGGAATCTTGGGTACCATACCAAAGTGCTTTTGGGACCAACTGACACCAAAGCTAGTGCGTTTGGATGTTTCACGTAATAATATATCTGGTTTAGTACCAAATGTTCCAACGATATTTCTTGAAAGTCGTTATATTTCCCTAGCTTATAATCATTTTGAAGGTCCAATTCCACAATTTCTGCGAAATGCAAAAAATCTCATTCTATCAAACAACAAATTTTCAGAGCTTCACAAAGTTTTATGTGCAAGCGGGGCAACTGACAGAATGATGATGGTCTTATTAGATCTATCTAGCAACCAATTATCTGGGCTTCTTCCTGATTGTTGGGGCTATTTTAAATCATTATTGTTTTTGGACTTGAGTAATAACAATTTGTTTGGAATAGTTCCTCCATCTATTGGTTCTCTTCAAAGTCTTCAAATTTTGATATTAAGAAACAATAGGTTTGTTGAGGAGTTGCCTGTCACTTTGAAAAGTTGCTCACATTTGTTAATGCTGGATGTTGGAAAGAACAAGTTCTCAGGACCAGTACCTCCATGGATAGGGATCGAATTACACAATCTGGAGATGTTAATCTTACGAAACAGTATCTTCTTTGGAAGTTTGTCGATGAATCTTTGTTATTTGTCAAGCCTTCGTTTCTTTGACATCTCATTGAACAATATGTCTGGACAAATACCTAGGTGCTTCAAAAACTTCACAGCAATGGCAGAAAAGAGTTTTTCATATCTAGAGGAGGGTTATTTGCCAGATAACAATAATAATACAGAACTCTGGGAGTCTTATTTTGAAATAAACTCTTTCTCGATGTGGAAAGGTACTGAGCGACTTTTTACGCATCGCTTATTTTTGAAAGGTATCGCTTTCAAGCAACCAGCTAACTGGAAGAATTCCTGTAGAATTGATGATTTTAGTTGAAATGATCGTCTTAAACTTATCGAGGAATCAATTGGATGGGGAAATTCCTTCCAAGATCCCTCGAAATCATTTAATTGGTCCCATTCCTTCTAGCCTTGCTCACATTGATAGTCTTGCTATGCTGGATTTGTCCCAAAACAATCTCTCTGGAAAAATTCCGTTTGGCACACAATTGCAAGGTTTTGATAGCTCAACTTATGAAGGAAATCTTGACCTTTGTGGAAAACCACCCCAAAAATTATGCCCTCTTGAGGGAAAGCATCATGAGTTGGTTGAAGTCCAAGAAGTTAAGCATTCAATTATCTCTAAAGAATTTTATTGGGGTATGGCAGTTGGATTTATCATTGGATTCTGGGGGATTTTTGGCTCAATACTTTTCATTCAATCTTGGAGGCATGCCTACTTTAGGTTCCTGACCAATTTATCTGACACTTTATATGTTATGGTCACACTGAATACAACTAAGTTCAACATGTGGATTAGAGGTACCTTGGTAAGAACGTTTTCTCTCCCTTTCTTTATTAATTTTTGGTGTCAATGCTTTATTAAGTTTTTTCCATGTTTGTTATCAAGAGAGAATCCCTTTAAAAGACAGCGGAATTATTCAATTTTAAATTGGGTTGTTATATTCAACAAATTCTAATCAGGTTATATGCCTTAAAATTGGATTTTAGAATTTGATAATTTTACCTTACTACGCTCATTTGATTCTAACTTATGACCTAATTATAATTTGTTGAATTTAATAACCCAATTTAGAATTTGAATAATTCATCACCTGTCTTTTAAAAGGATTTTCCCTATTATCAATAATCACTATTACCTTTTTGGGATAATCACACTCAAGTCCCTACTAAACCAATTAATATTATAAGTGGAGAGCTACCATTGACAAGTGAAAGAGTTACCATTTATAAGTTTGTGACTCATCAATGGATGAATGCCCTTGATAGGGTCTAATTGTGATTCTCCCTATCTTTTTCCTTATGATTTGTTATTTTCATTCTTCCTCCCACTTTCAACTTCTCCATAGTTACTACTGCCTCATCTTTGTTATAAGTATATAATAATTTGCATAAATTGGTAAAGTGAGTAAAAATTTGTTATTTCCTGTAAAATATCAAAATCACCCCCAACACAAAATCATTAGTTAGAGGAGTTTGGTTAATTAGTTAGGTAGGTTTATAATTAGTTAGGGATACTATGTAAAAAATTAATGTGTTCGTGTTGAAGTTTCTTATTATAAGGATTGGAGGGAGTATTTATTGATTATCTACTAATTTTTTATAACCATGTTTAATTAGATCAACTTAATATTAATTATGCATGACCACAGTTTTTTTTCAACAAAGAAAAAAAGTAAATATCGAACTTAATCTGTTCATAATATGACATTTACGAAAAAAGTTATAAGATTTAGGATATTACATAAAACAATTATCATTGGTTGTGCATAATCATTTTAAGATGCAAATAAAATATCTATAGTGGAACAGCATTAGTGCGAGGGATTGAGTGATTAACATCCCAAATTAATCATAAGTATATATGCCTCTATTCTTTTCGTTTGTATTTCTTGGTTCTCTTTGATAAGCAATTATTGTTCTCTATTATCAAGTGTTGATCCTTTCATTTTCAGGAGGAAGTAAGGTGAACAGAACACCTTCAAGTTTGCAGTTGGATCTTGTGGTTTTTGGGAGATATGTCCAGACAGAATGTTTGCCGCTAATGTCTGCAGAAATAAATGCAATTATGTGTGTATAAATCACTAAATTAATTAGTGATTAATGTAACATGGCATCATATTGCCAAGCTTTGATATATGTGTGTGTACTGTTTTGTCCTGTTTATTTTTGGTATTATTATATAACAAACTTTGGGCAACCATCAGTACCTGTAATTTATAAAATATATAGATTTAGAAGTTCTAAAAAAAAGAGCGAAAAACATATTTAAAAATAGAGAAATTCAAATCATTTACAGTTAGTTTTAAAAAAGTTTACAAGCCATTATATATGTTAATTAGACGCTTTTAAAAAGTGTAAGAACACAATAATATGAAGTCGTGGATGCATGATTAGAAGAACTGAACATTTGTATGAATATAAATTTAATTTTTTGTTTTTATTTTGTATATAGTATGAATCAAGATTATTTAGTTAAATACTATTTTAATCAAATTTTAAGTATTTATCTCATCTTTTTAATTCTAAAAATATCAAATACATAAATATGTTAAAAATCTATCTGACCTTTTTATGTTTTTTTTTAAATTGTTTAAAAACTTCAATTTGGTATGCCAACTAATCCCAACAACGAAGCCAAATACTTGATAGGCACACCAAGCAAAGTGGCGCCATGTGCAGCAAGGAATGCCAAGGTGACGTGGCTAAATGAGGAGCAAGCATTCCAAAACTTGGTCACCAAGAATCAACTCCAACCACTCAACTTTTCAAAACCAACTTTAATTAGTCTCTCTCTCTCCTCCCTCTCATTTGCACGCCCTCTCTCTCTCTCTTACCTTCAGATTTTTCTCCTCCTTCTCTCTAGAAATCACTCCCTCCCCAAAGCAAGAAAGAGAGCTTCAAGCTTCCATAACTCTAGGTAAAGGTTTCTAACAACCTAATCTCCCTCTTTTCTTGAGTTTGCTACTACTACTACTACCTTCTCTTGAGTTGTTCCTTGAGTGAGCCTTCCTTTTTGAGGATGATGGCTAGGACCTCAAGAGATGAAAATGGAAGGGAGAAGGTTTTAAATGTAGTAAATGGTTGCAAACTCTTCATTGAGGGGGTAAAGGATAACTTGTTGGTTGTTGTTGTTTTAAGTTGTTGTAAAGGTTTTTGGAAAGCTCATTATTATGGGGAGGTTCTACCCAAATTTCTTTTGGTCTAAGGGAAGGTGTTTTTGAGTAGATCAAAGTTAAGAAAAAGGGTTTTTGGAAGCAAGGAAACACATGGTTTCATGAGCAAAGTTAAAAAACCCTTCCTTTCCTTATTTTTGCTATTTTCGTCCAAGTCAAAGAAAAAAATAGAATGGCTGTATTTTTGAGCATTTTGATGGCTCCATTGGTTTCAAAATGATGTTTTGTGTAGGGTGAAGCTATAGGAGGGATTTTTGAAGCTTTAAAGGCCATAAAAATCAAGTCTTGAACTTTTAGGCCTATTGAAAAACCTACAAGGGATTTCATGCGTTTTTGTGAGATTTTGGGCAACTTGTTGGTTGGATATTTACATAGATCTTATGCCATGGTTTTTAGGGTCTTAAAATCTTCAAGAACACCCTTAGAAAAAGGTCACCAAGAGAACCCTAAAGTTCAAAGAAAAGGAAAAGCTAAGATCTTGAGGTAGCAAAACTACTAATCTCCTTTTATGTTTATGAAAATGATTTGTGAATGTTACATGAACTTTTATGATGAGAAAGGTGCATGCTTTATGTATGAAATGTGAATTTTGTGCTATGGCCATATGCATATTCAAGTAAAGTTTATGTGTCACATGTTTAGATGTTCATACGCATGCCATAAAGTCATGTATGCATATTCACTATGTTATGATTATGTGGTTTTGCTATTGGGATTCTCAAATCTCATCCCCCACCCACTAACCATGTAGGTGCAAGCTCAAGTAAGGGTAAGGAAAAGGTTCTTGAACCTTGAAGATGATGATGCATATGCTTGCTTTTTTGTGTAAATATGCAAGATGCTATTTTTCTTTGAAGTTGTTATGGTTGTAATCTAACTACAACATGAAGAACATACGAATATGGGATGATGCATGCATGGTCATGAGCTAAGAAGGCTAAAGAAGAATAAGAAACTAATCATGCATGTTAGAGTTAAGATCATGAACCAAAAAGAGGTTTTGGTAAAAAAAAAAAGAAAAATTGGTTTTCAAAGTTGAAGGGTTCCAAAGGCCCTGAAAAATGAATCTGGTTCCAGTGGCGATTTAAAATAGCAAATGAGCTCCAAATAGGCTGAAATTTTCCAGTCAGAAACTAGACATCCTGATATTTAAAATGATATAAATTTTACGAAATTTAGATGTGTATTTTGAGAGTTATGATTTTCCAAAGATTGAGATAAAATCTGGAAACTTGGAAAGAGCCATTTCGGACAGTATGTGGTTTTCGAATAAACTGTATCAAATGGCCAAGAATTGGAACCCATGAGTATTTTTCCCCTATAGATCACTTATCAAGAAAAATTTAGAAATTGGAATCACTCAGTTTTGATTTTTCTAGAATTAGTTATGATTTTTTAAAGTTGGGTCAGAAAACTGGAAAATGGCACTGTGAACAGTACCAGCATCTTTTCCGTTTTTCAAATCCTAGCTCACAATTTTGGGACAAATTTTTTATATCTAAGGCCCAAGAGTGATCCCTAAGTAATCTATAATAAGAGAATAGGGGGAAAATAAGAGGTGCCATAATGATAGTCATTTCAATGTGTATGGAAGCATTCAAGGATATGCGGTGAGCAATGATGTGGGGGACAGGAAAGCAAAGGCATAGCTGATCGGATGGACCACAACAATGCTTCTCCTTGCCTTATGTTACTTTTCAATTCCAGACCATACTAATGAACAAATTAAAATGTGAATGAACAATGACTATATATAATATAAGTGTGGATGTATTATTTATTTAAATTAAGTATCAATTTAAGCATAAAATCTAAGAAGCTGTTAACTCATTTACTCTTATTTTAGTTTTTATAAAACAAATATTTAATATTTTGACATGTTGAATGTTATAGTTAACAAAAAGATTTAAGAAATACATTTGCTGTAAATAAAAAATTATTATTGAAAGTTCACCATTTTACAGCGACTTAATAAAGTCACGGCAGAAAGTATAATCTTTAGTGATGACTGAAAATATGTCTTCCGAGACTTTAATAGCCATCTAAAGTTGGCTTTTTTGTAGCAACGGAAAAATCCCCCCTAAAAATCTGATTTTCAGCGGCGACTGGAAATGTTGCCGTCAAGTCTCTCAGCGATGAGTTTAAAAAGTCACCGCTAAAAAATTTCTGTTTCAAGACTTTGGGTTGCCACCTAAAGTCAAACTTTGAGTGGTAATTTTTTTGTCACCGCTGGAAGTCGTCATTAAAAATGTATTTTGTAGTGTATATCCTTCAATGGAATCCCTTCAAAGGTCACAATTGATAGGAATACTTAAGAAGGAAAAATTATAAAGTTTCCGACTAACTCTTATATTGATATCTTATATTTAAAATTAAACACAGTTTTCCGACTAACTCTTGTATCAAAAACTTGAGGTAGTGGAAGTTTATTGGGAAAACCTGAAAATTCCTGTTATTTATAATGAATCTGAGAGATTCCACTTCCTGGGTTGCCTCCATTTGCTGGTTCTGATTTGCCAGTTTATTTGTTTGCTTCTGACTCTGTTCTGTATCGTTAAGAACGAAGAATGGGTTCTCTATGAATCGTTTTGAGCCGCAGGCGAGTTTTTTTTTTTCAGCCACAAAAAAAAGTCACTTCTCCCTGTTTAAAATATAAGATAAAAATTGTAAAATGGTTTGGTACTTTATATAAGGTAAAATTTATGCTTTGTCTCATCATTTAACGAATTTTTTTTTCTCAATTGTGTGCTCGCTAATTAATTATATGTCAACTCTCTCATCTTCCCTCCCACTCACCCTCTCTATAACATATTTATTATCTTTAACTGATTTTAACTAATAATTGAAATGATTTAATTATTTATTTTCACCTTCTATTTTGAACCAAACAGAGTATGCTATAGGCATATAGAGAGAGAGACACACACACATATATACCCTTTTAATATTTGACGATGGGAAGATTTTAGAGAATAATCTCTTCTCTGTCATTAGAGTATGTAATGTCCAATAATGCTTGCCCTTTTCTGATTGCTAATCGTTAATTATCGCTATCTGCATGGAAAAGCCACCTCTTTTAGGCTATTCTTGCACAAGTGTGTATTTGTTACAGCTAATAAAGCCAACTAATAAAAAATTAATATAATGAAAAACGTGGCCTTTATTTTAATATATACTATGCTAAAATTTTATATTCACATAAAAAATTCAATAATATAATATAACTCATAAATAGGACTAAAAGATTTTGGAAAATCACCATGAGTTCTAAAGAAAGAACATACCACACCGATCCTTATTATAAGTCCCTTTCAATTAATTCTCACGTATTAAAGAATAATAGTTTGTTCATTAAATGTG
Organism: Vachellia pachyceras; assembly: GCA_025593235.1. Classification (NCBI taxonomy): domain Eukaryota; kingdom Viridiplantae; phylum Streptophyta; class Magnoliopsida; order Fabales; family Fabaceae; genus Vachellia; species Vachellia pachyceras. Next base: position 3,660 of record JANTPZ010152944.1, on the reverse strand, counting down.
TCTTGAATGGATAAAACTTTTCAAGTTTACCCTACTAAAATTTTGTTTCTCTTTACAAATCATTTTCCCATCTTTCTCCGCAACGAAAATTCAATATGGTAAAATTCGGAAATAGTCATTAATAACCTTTTAAGTTATATTTACGACAAAAAATTCTTATGAAAATAACTTATATTAATGATCATACTAACAGTAACTAAAAAGTTATACAACACATGAGCAATGTATATAGACATATTGTCATCATATGCATTAAAACTTGTCATTTTGTTGTTGAACTTTTTAGTTATTGCCAACTTTTCTAGAGATCTTGTAGTGATTTTTCCAAAGATATTCTCTCACATATGACATACCAAAGGATATATAGAACATTTATTTATAGGGTGAATGCCAAATGGGGTATATTTTTGGGCTGCCTGGTTACCCAACTATCGTCACTTTCTCTCTCCTTTTTACCTGTCCGTCATTCTTGGAGAAATCTAATTAAGGACCTTTGTTTGCGAAGCACCTTAATTAGACTAAAGGATTAAGGTATAATTTTAACAACCAAAAATTTTATTTATGAACATATGATATAATTAAGTTTTAAGGATGCAAAAGGAGATAAATAATATTTTAAAAACAGAACAATTTTAGCAATTCTGTTAAATTGACTCATATGTCTGTCTTTTTTCCATACGAGATCTACGTGTTCTTCCACCTTTATTATAACAAACGTTTTGGCTAATTTAACACATTTGTTAAAATTACACTATTTATAAAGGATCATATTTATCTTTATAACCTTCAAAACTTAATTGTACGATATACTTAAAAAACTTTGTTGTTAAAGTTCATCGTCCCTTAACTTCTGATTAAATACTTGAATTAGAAAGACACCAATGTTTTATGAACAAACAATGTCTGTTACAATTTAGATCAATTCATTGAGAACGAATGACAGTTTAGGAGACTTTGTTTTACCTTTCATTAAGATACAATATATCGATGGCGTCAAAAATCTAACAAAAGGAGTAGACTTTTATAACATGGGAAATTGATGTTTGAATACATGTTAAAAGAGTTGCTCACGTTTATTACCTAACTATCTCAAACTGAATTACTTTTTAATAGGAGAATTCATGTGCATAAAAAAGTGAAAAACATTTTTTTATTCATGAGTGGAATAAGAGAATTAGAGAAACCAAAGCTTCCCAACGACAAGTCTTGAATCATGAAGGTTGGGCAGTCACATGGTCTTTGCACATTTCACGTAACAAAGGTTCGGCAGTCACATGGTGTCCTTAACTACAAGTCTTGAATCATGAAGTTGTGGGGTTACTTTGTGATTCATATGGTGGGTGGAATTCTAATTTGGAACACCTTTATTTTCTAATCATAAGTCATAATTTTCTACACACACATACACACACTCTTCGGCCATAATTATATGACTAAAATTTAAAGTCCTACGACAAAGTGGTAGTGGTTACTTTACTTTGTCAATCTTGTCTATCCTTAATTGCAACAGTTGTTTGTATGTTTTTTTTTTTGTTCTTAAACAACATTGTATCATGCTTCTTAATTTCAATGAGGAACGAAAGTGAAAAACAACGCATTTGTTACAAGTTTAAAGAATCAACTGTTACTTCTGAAAGACAACGAAGTTAATAAAATTTGACATATAATTAGAATTGGACGATGTATTATTAAAATGAAAGGAATTGAAGGGTGCTAGAGGGCCTTTTTTTTTTGTTACTAGTGACAAGTTCAGGCAGTTGATCAAACTACATCAAAATACAGGAGGAAACGCTCCCCTAAATATTGATTGGGGTAAAAAGGTTTTTTAAAAAACACTCACACCAATGAGTTTGTTTTTCTTTGATTTTTTTTCTTTTCTCAACCTTCATTTAACAAAATAGCGATTTTTTAAATAAGGTTGATTTAGTTGGTAAAGAGTTGGCTTATAACCTATGTGGTTTAGTTAAAATCTCATTATCTTACCATGATATTATTGAGTACTTTTGTAAGCACTTGTAAATCTAAAAACATGTCATGATCCTTGTGAGTTTTTGAAATCAAATTGCCTGAACTTTAAAAGTATCTCTGGATTAGTGGTATTGGGTGGGTGGGTGCTAAAAACACGCATACCAATGAGTTTATTTCTGTCCGAACTCTTTTTGTCTTTCCCAATCATCTGTTAATTAAATAGAGATATTTTTGAAAATGTGCATTAAAATGGGATATCCTTTGAGAAGATTTTTTTTAAAAAAAATAATAAAACCGTTAATTAATCTATTTAAAATGGAGCTTAAAAAAAGGAAAATTAATCCCTCACTTCTTTAACTTTTTACTTACTTATAACTCGTTTCCTTGAATATGACTTATTTCAACTTAGATCTTGAACTTTTGATTCACATATGATTCAATCTCTCAAGTTGTCACATGTGATGACAACTTGAGAGATTGAATTTGCGTACTAGTCATAAGTGAATCAAAATTTCTGGGATTAAGTTTCAGTTAGTCATAGTTGAGGAAATAAATTACAATTGAGTCTAAAATAGAATGATTAAAAGATTAATTTTTCCTTTAAAAATATCTACCATTTTTAGTTTAGGTACGAAGATGGTAGTTTATATTGTAAACAAATAAAGTCTCACGCATAATAATTAATAATTGGGACAGGGTAGAGAAGGACCACGCTCTCAACTAAAATAAATAAATAATAAATTCTCAACTGAAAAATAGTAGAGCCAATGGACAATGGAGGGTCTTTTTTGCAATGATTCATTGGTAAATCTTGAGGCCTGTCTCTGCTTCTTCTAGAGCAAAACGAAGACCTTGAGGCACGTAGTGACAACTAGTTCTTGCTTTTAATTTCTTACCTCAAACAATCATTATTTATTTTTCCAAAGTACTCATCTATTATTTTTCTCCCTCTATTTCAGATATAATGATTATAAATAGATCATGTTGACCCAAAAACTGACAAACACGAAAGTGATAGTAAGAATGGAAGAAAGAAAAGAGAGAAAACCCCACTGCTTGGTTCTGCTTTATCCAACTCAAGGTCACATAAACCCTATGATTCAGTTTTCAAAGCGTTTGGATCATAAGGGTTTGAGAATCACACTAGTAGCCACCCGTTTCCTTTGCAAAACTCTAAAACTAGGTCGATTAACCTCCATGGCTCTTGAGAGCATCTCCGATGGCTATGACGATAGAGGGTTTGAAGAAGCAGAAAGCGACAAAGCTTACATCGATAGTTTCTGGAAAGTAGGCCCAAAAACATTGGAAGAACTGATTCAAAAGCTCACAGTTTCTGGGAATTCAGTTGATTGTGTTGTTTATGATTCGTTCTTGCCTTGGGCTCTTGAGGTTACAAAGAAGTTTGGGATTATCGGGGCTGCTTTTTTCACTCAATCTTGTGCAGTGAACAGTATATATTATCACGCTTATAATGGAAACTTGAAGATTCCTTTGGCTGATGAAGATGATGAATCTGAGATTTTGCTTCCCGGGTTGCCTCCAGTTGCTGCTTCTGACTTGCCATCTTTCTTGGATGCTTCGGGACCTTATCCAGCTTTCTCAAAAATGGTTGTGAATCAGTTCTCTGGTATTGAAAAAGCAGATTGGGTTTTTTGTAATTCATTTTATGAGCTTGAAACACAGGTCAGTAAT
>JANTPZ010152943.1:0-10606 GCA_025593235.1 Vachellia pachyceras | reverse complement strand
GTAAGATTAAGCCACACATGTTGTAAATATGAAAAGGTTGAAGGACAATTTTGGAAAAGAAAGTTTGGGACAGATTCTAAAGTCTTCCAAGCCCATTATTCTGTCCATTTTCGTGCTGAAACCTGGAGGAAAGAAAAGAGCAAGGTGGTGAAGAGAAAAGGAAGAGGAAGAGAAGAATTCAAGACAAAATCAATGGTAAGTTAGTCTTTTAGCTTGATTTCTTCCTAAATAACTCATCTAGAGCCTCCTTTTCACCACTTAATTAGTTCAGATTTCTCTAAGAAGGATTGAGAAGTCTGTTTTGATGTTTAGGATTTTGAGAGGAATCAAGAAAAAACAAGAATTACAAACAATAAGTGGTATGAATCAACTCCATACATGATTTATTGCATGTTAATGAATAGTTTGAGTTGATTTAAGGTTGTAATGAAATTATGGTATAAAACCCTTCTCCATGATTGCTGCACGAAATTAATGATGCATGGGAATGAATGTTTTCATGTTGTTTAATGATGAGAAGTTAATCTAGGAATGAGATTATGCATGTATATACAAAGAGATCTTGCAAAACTCCACTTTCTCCAATTTTTGTACAGTTTCGTGTAGCTGCAGTAATGAAGGGAAAGAGTGTGATTTTGAGTATTTTGAGGCTTCCAATGGCTTTAGAAGGCCAAATTGTTTAGGGTAAAAGTGAGAAAAGGTTTTGGGAAGCATTAGAAACCATAAGGATAAGTTATGAAACTCTAGGGTACTTTTAAAAGAGCAAGAGAGCTAAGTTGCGTTTTGAGAATTTTATGTATAGTTGATGGCTTGTGAATGATGGTCACATTGTTGAATGGTGTTTAGGATATTGAGGAACTAAAGAGCTCATTGTGAAAGGCCATCCAGAGAGGCTTAAACCCTCAAGAAAAGCTAAAGCCACAAGGTAGCAAGACCTTCTAACCCTAAGCTTAATTGCTTTGAAAATGTGTATGAATTATGCATGACTTGTATTGAAAATTTGTGATGAATGAAAGTGTGAATATATGATTTTGTATGCTACGGCCATATGCATTTCATTGTTGCATGTTGCACTTTTATGAATTCACACTTATATTGAAAGTTGTCATGCAATTTTATAATGTGTGTTAGAAAGTTTTGCTACTGGGATTTCCAAAAATCTCACCCTCCCCCACTAACCATTTCTAGGTACAAATTCATCAAAGGGTAAGGAGAAAGTGAATGATGCATGAAGCAAGGAATCTCTCATGGTTATGTATCATGAATCATGTTGTACTTATGTGGACATTTTGAGAATTACATATGTTATGTAATATGTGAATGCTGTCTAAGTCAACACTAAGATGACCATGCATAGAAAAAGGTTTGGTTTTAATTAAAGAGGTTTTAGTAAATTTTTAAAGAAAAGACAAGTTTTCAAGAAAAAGGGTTCCAAAACCCCAAATCTGCCCTATTTTTGGAATAGCAATGAAATATAGCAAATGAAGTCCAAATGACTTGAAACTTTCCAGTTAAATACTACACATCCCAAGCTTTAAAATGAGCCAAAGTTTCCTAAATTTTGATGTATAGATAAAGAGTTATGATTTTCCAAAGTTGAGTGATAAATCTGAAAAACTGGAAAGTTACCAAATGAACAGTGTATATTTACGGAATTAACTGTATCAATTGGGTAAGTTTTGGAACCAGTGAGTATTTTTCCCTTGTATATCATTAGTAAGCTTAGAAATTTGAACCACTCAATTTTGATTTTTCTAGAATTAGTTATGAATTTTCAAAGTTGGGCCAGAAATCTGGAAATGGACCAAATGAATAGTAACTCCATTTTGAAAATTTTATTTTCACTTCTTTGGTCAATTTGAGTTATCCAAAGCCCTAAAGTGGTTCAATAGTGATCTAATATGAAGTTTCTAGGGGAAAATAAGGAGTGTTACAGCCTCATACATATTGAAATGGATCTTACTTTCTCCTACTTCCATAGATATGCTACCCTCTTTCATGCTAATGATAGTATTATCAGCCCTTAAGAAGGGTTTGCCCATTATCAAAGTGGACTCATGCATGGATTCATTAGACATATCAAGCACATAGAAGTCGGCTGGAAAAACTAAGTCCTTGACCTTTACTAAAATGTCCTCCACTACCCTGTCTGGATACCTAACCGTTAGAGTACTACATATGTAGGCTTCAAATTTTTAACTCCTAAAGCTTGATAGACAGACTTAGGCATTACGTTGATTGCAACCCCTAGATCTAGCAACGCTCCCTTTATGGTGATTTTACCTATATTGCATGGGATGGTGAAAGATCCAGGGTCCTAATACTTAACTGGAATTTGGGGTTTAAAAGGGCTGAAACATTTCAACTCACTTGGACCCTTTCATTTGGTCTAAACTTTCTTTTACCAAGTCAAGCAATGGGATATTAACATTTACCTTGCTAAACAAATCATAAACTTCCTTTTCATGTTTCTTTTCAGTAAGTTTCTTACTCATTAAATATGAGTTGGGAAAAGGGAGTTCATCAATGTTTACCTCTTTACCTTTAGCTGGGGTAGATCCATGCTTGCTTCCTTTCATATTTGAACTCTTGGTCCTTTGCTCTGAAGCCATTCTTTCTTCTTCTTTTTGTGAGATAGATTCTCCTTTGAGCAGCAATGCTTCCTCTTTAACGCTTTCACTCTTCTTCCCTCCTGCGGTATGATGTGTTAGCTCTTCATACTCAATCGCCTCTCCTCCTTTATCCTCTTCTTCATCACCACTGAATTTCACTTGCTTCCCACTTCTCAAATTTATGGCATTTAATTCTTTGGGATTAATGATGGTGTTCGACGGTATGGACCCATCACTTCTTGCTTTTTATTCACTCAAGTTATTGGAGAGTTGAGTGACGAAGGAGTTTAGATTTTCTGCTTTGGTCTCCCATTGCTCCATCCTCTTCTCCAAAAAGTCATACCTTGCGTCATTATTTGAGGAATTCTTTTGAATAAGTGAGGCAAGTGAGTTAAACTGATCAGCGGTGGAAGCCTTCTCCTCCTTGAGTATCATCGGCATATTTTGTAGAAGCTAATTTGTATCTTCTTTATGTGGCACACTCAAGGCTTACTGATTGTTCTGAATGTTGGAGCTAGACGGTCTAACTCCTCCACTTCTTTGAAATCTTTTCTCGCTTCCTTCTTCACCTCTCCAACTAAATTTTGGGTTAGCTTTCCACCCCTCATTATATGTGTTTGAGTAGGGATCCCATTTCTGGTTCGATCTCCCTTGAAACATCGTAGATACATCTTCATACTGGCTTGGGCACACACTTGATATATGCATTATTGACCCACAAGTTTAACAACTCGGTGTAGCTAAGTCCATGGATGGCTGGGATTTATTAGCATTCAAGCTCTTTAACTCAGCAGTGATTAGAGACAATTGTGATGTGACTTTATTTTCCAATGAATCGACCTTGGATTCTAGGGCGTCCATTCTTTTATTATGGGCACTTGAAGTTCTAATCTCATGGGCAGCCCTAGTGTCTCTCACACTATATTGCTGGTGGTTTAATACCATCTTCTTGATAAGTTCCCAAGCTTCTTCAGTAGTCAAGTCTATCAATGATCCTCCAATAGCCGCATCTAGCATTCTTTTTCTTGGCTTTTCAGCCCATCATAAAAATACTAAACTAGTTGCTCATCGGGAATTTGATAGTGAAGGCATCGGGAAGAAGATCCTAAAACCTATTCCAGTAGTCATACAATAACTCATCGAACTCTTGGCGCGTGAATAGATCTATTTCCTTATGGACGATGTTCTGGAGGCTGGGAAGTACTTCTCCAAAAAAGCTTTCCTTAAGTTACCCTAACTTTGATACGCGTTAGCTACGTGCCTTGGAAGGCTCATGAACCATTCCCTTGCCTTCCCTTCTAATGATAGATGAAAAACTTTCCATAGTACTTGGTCAAGTGAGGCTCCCACTGGTTTCATGCTTTGGCATACATTGATAGTGATTGTAGATGGATATATGGGTCCTCTCCTAGCAAGCCATGAAATTTAAGAAGAGAATTAATCAATAATCATTTAATCTCGAAATTAACATCATAATTAGGGCAACCGGCAATCAATGGATCATAATTCACATCAAAGGTTGTGGCTTCCCTAATTGTCCTCCTTCTATTATTTCCATTATTCTCCCTTATTCTCTCCTCTTCACCATTCCTTCTATTATCACCATTCCCCTATTGATTTACATTTATATTTGGTTTTGGGGGTTAGGTCGATTCTCGACCATTATATTCTCTCTAGCAGGATTTCCTAAATTATCTACTTTTTCTAAAATAGATTCTCCTACTCCTATTTCTACCTCCCAACTAGTTTGCTTTTCCCTTTTCTTCTTTGAGACTTACATCTCTCCCTCAATGTTCTCTCAATCTCAAGATCGTCAGGTTCTAGCTGATTCTTTTTAGGCATACAAAGGAAAAATCAAAGGCAGGAGTGAACTAAAGCAACTTAAAACACACTTCAAAAATGAATGGAATTGGTGTGTAAATGTATGAATGTGTATGTAGGAAAGGTATGTATGAGTGAAGGGTATGTATGTACTAAAAATGAAAAGAAATAAGTGGATTAAGTCTGAAAAAGAAATTTTGGCCACGGCGAAAATTAACTTCATCGCGGTGAACAGTACTCGAGAGGTTGAAATTGGTGAAAATCAGCTTGTTGGCCATGGTGAAATTATACTTTTGTTGAGGCGTAGAACACCTGAGAGGATTCTCTTGTTAAAATTTAAAGTTATGCCGTGGCGAAACTCAACTTTGGTTGCGGCGCACTACACTCGAGAAAGTTTCTCTTGAAATTCAAGTGTACGCCATGGAGAAAATAGAAGTTTGTCGAGGTGAAAGTGCGAAAATGATGCAGAATGCAAATGAAAACTAGTGTAAATGCTGGTTTTCCCTAAAATGCAATGCTATGCTATGCACAAGTTAATCCTATACTATAAATAGATGCAAAATTGAAATGAACACAAATGTAAAACAAGCAAACAAAATGGACAATCTAGACTAATTAATAGCTAACTTAGCTCCTCGGCAACGGCTCCATTTTTTTTTCCGCTAGCACAGATTATATATATATCTATTTTATCGTTGTAAAGCCTCAGAAACGGATAAAAAGATTTGTGATTCCAAGAATTGCATTATAGGGTGCAACCCTAAGGTCGTTCTCTATGGAGCTTCGTATACCCTAGTTACTAGCTTATGTTAAAGTTCGCGTTGCAAATGAAAACCATTTTTGATTCAAAATTGCTATGTACCTAAAGGCTAAATACAAGTAAAATCTCTGTTTGGTATTTTTTATTAAGGAAAACAGTGAAAGCAGAGTTGAAGTGTAAAAGATGTTTGATGATGAATTTCCTCTTGAAAATGAATTAGGCCATCATAGTTCACAAAAGATTAGGGAAAGTAATAGTTTTTTGCACTAAGTTTCGTAATTAAAAACCCAACAACTGGCTGGGTCAGAAATTCCATGCAATGAACTCCATTTCATGAAACCCTTTAAAAACACTTAGTGTGTATAGAAGTCGCAAAGTGAAAAATTCAACTCAACACATTATTGCCTCTAAAATCAAGCATAACTATGAAGATAGAAGAGGACAACAAAGATCTCATTGAATAGGTAGAAATGAGACTTCACTCTGCCACGTCAAACACAATGCAAGTTCAATACACAAATAATCCAAGTTTGGCTCGATCGAGACCAAGTATTTACGTACAAATTACAAGTCCTAACTCAGAAACTATGTAATCAATAACATAAATACAGATTGAAAACTAATACTCCCCTTTCTGTACAGAGATCTCAGGTCATCCTCATCTTCAAAAGGAAAAGAGATGATCAGCTACTCATAGCATGTAGTTCCGAATTCCGGATGGATGATTAGAGATGCATGGATGGGTTAGGGATGAGATGGGATGAGATTAGGGTTGTGTGTATAGAGAGAATGAGAGAAAGTGAGATATAGTGAGTGTTTCTACCTCCTCCCCCTTTTTTATTTTCAAATCTTACCCTAATTAGCATATACCAACCGTACTGGGTTGGATCCAAGAAGGTGGGTAGGGTTTATTTCCATTTGGAGTATAATTTTGTGCTGATGAGCGATATTCACCGCAGCGAAATCGAGGTTCACCGAGGCGAACCTCTGCCGAGAGTTCATGCTCACCTAATTGAACTTTGGCCACGGCGAACTGTGAATTATGCCATGGTGAACCATCCCAGAGCTGCATTCCTTATTCTTGACTAGAGTTCCTAAAATAAAATAGCAAATATTTGAAGTACCACTTGCTCATGATGAAAATTAAGTGCAAATATATCATTATTCATGGAAAATACATCTGAAATCAAGTTAATCAAGATCAACAACTCTAAATCTCAATTTAAGCACAATAAGGGTCATGAAAGTCCAAAATTACATTAAAAGCACCGGAAATTCCAGCAGAAATATAGTGAAAATAAAGCTCAATCACCTATAGTGACAAAAAGATGACGGTGGAGGTAAAGACGATGGCGTCAGTGATAGAAAAATAAGCAAAGTATGAAAGAGAGAGAAAACACACAGTGAAACTGAAAACTGATTTGTGAGATTAAAAAGAAAAACTAGCCGGAGGTGAAACATCTTGACCGTAGCGTAATATAATTTTGGTCTAGGCGAAACACTTTAAAAGTTGAAAGATTGTAATGTTCGTCATAACGAAAAAGGGGGGAGGAGGCAGAAACACTCACAATATCTCATTTTCTCTCATTCTCTCTACACATACAACCCTAATCTCATCCCATCTCATCCTTAACCCATCCATGGATCTCCAATCATCCATCCGAAATTCGGAACTACATGCTATGAGTAGCTGATCATCTCTTTTCCTCTTGAAGATGAGGATGGCCTGAGATCTTTGTATAGAAAGGGGAGTATTAGTTTTCAATCTATATTTATGTTATGGATTACATAGTTTCTGAGTTAGGACTTGTGATTTGTACATAAATACTTGGTCTCGGTTGAGCCAAATTTGGATTACTTGTGTATTGAATTTGCTTTGTGTTTGACTTGGTAGAGTGAAGTCTCATTTCTATCTATTCAATGAGATCTTTTTTGTTCTCTTCTATCTTCCTAGTTGTGCTTGATTTTAAAGGCAATATTGTTGAGTTGAATTTTTCACTTGGTGACTTCAGTACACACACCAAGTGTTTTTAAAGGGTTTCATGGAATGGAGTTCATTGCATGGAATTTCACACCACCAAGTCAAACACAGATCAAATTAATACATAAATTAATCCAAGTTTGGCTACAACCGTAGTCAAGATTTAAGTACAAATTACTAGTCCTAACTCAGCAACTAAGCAATCCATAGCTAAAATTACAGATTGAAACTAATACTCCCCTTGTTAAGCCCTTGAACTCAAACCTTCTCTATCTCTAAGGAGAAGGGAGAGGTTTAGCTGCTCATATGGTCCAGTTTAACACACTCCATGGAAGAATGAGCAAGTACCATTGGCTGGAAAATGAAATGGAGGTGGAGGCTAGGGTTAAAGAGAGTAGATGAGATGAGGATCTTTGGTTACTGACCTCCCTTACAAATTGCACAAAATTTACCCTAAATAGGGTCACCTAACCGACTAGGTCAGAATTGCAAAGTGGGTCACTTTTCTTTCCATTTTGGGTCTGAACTAGGTTGCTGATACGCGATACTCACCAAACCTCTCCCAAGAGCACTTGCTTACCTACTTGAGTTTGGCCATGGTGAAAGTTGGAATGCTCATGGCGAATGATTCCAGAGCTACTTCTTTCATCCTTTGTTAGAGTTCCTGAAATGAAATAGCAATGATTTAAAGTATCACTTACTCATAATTAGCATTAAGTATAAACATATCATATTTCTTGGCAATTGCACTCAAAATCAAGCTAATCAAGATTAACAACTCTTGTTTTTAAATAAAGCACAAGAGGGTCATGATGGGCCAAAAATGCATTAAATACTTTGGAAATCCTAGTAAAAGTAATAAAGAAATATAGCTTAATCACCCCTGTATTTTCATGGACTACATGAACATGCTTTTTGGCAGTATTTGGATTAATTTTTCGTAGTCTTCATAGATGATATTCTAGGGTACTCCAAATCTCTAGAGGAGCATGAAAGGCATCTAAGAATTGTTTTAAACATTTCAAAAAAATTTATACTCTAAGCTCAGTAAGTGCGAGTTCTGGCTATCAAAAGTGAAATTCATAGGGCAAGTGATCTCTCAAGAAGGAGTCACAGTAGACTCAAGCAAGATAGAGGCAGTACTGAGATGGGATCGGCCTAGGATAGTAATAGAAGTTAAAAGCTTTTTGGGCCTAGCAGGATATTGTAGAAGATTTATATAGAACTTTTCTCGGATTGTCTTACCGCTTACTAAGCTTACCAGAAAGAACAAGCCTTTTTTGTGGGATGAGAAGTGTGAGGCTAGTTTTCAAGAGTTAAAAAGAAAGCTAACCTCGACCCCTATACTAGTTATCCCTGATTCGCAGCAGACCTACATGGTCTACAATGATGCTAGTAAGCACGGACTGGGATATATGCTATGCAGCTGGGGAGGGTAGTAGTGTAATACTTCTTATTTAAACTCTTTAGCTTCATATTATATTATTATTAAACAACTTTAGGGCCTTAGATAACTCAAAATTGACCAAAGTGAAATAAAACATTTCAACCCGAGTTACTTTTCATTTGGTTCATTTTCTATATTTCTAACCCAACTTTGAAAATTCATAACTAATTCGAAAAAAAAAATGAGTGGTTCCAATTTCTATATGAAGCTTATAACCTTATCTATAGGAAAAAATACTCACTAGTTTAACTTCTTGTCCAATCAATACAGTTAATTCCGTGAAAAAGTACTGTTCACATGGTCATTTTGTTGGGATTAAGGCGTACACGCAGCGGAATTTAAAATTTTCTAATCCCAAATACGGATCCGTTAAAGGCATTTAGATCGAGGAGATGAAGGCGTACCTTTTGCGTTTCAAGATTGTCTCTTGTTTTGCGTCTGGATCTCTTCAGGTTCCACAACGTCCCGCGTTCTTACTGCCGATCACGAGAAGCCCACGTTCTATCAATCGCCTCCCTCTACCGGTATCCACGCGAACAGTCTCCAACAATAGCAGCGTGCTAGCGCCTCTTGGTTCCACTCTCTCTCTCTAGGGTTTCTTGGCTCAAGGATGGACTCAATTTCGAAAATTGGATTTTTTTCTTCTGTCCACGAGCACTTATATTTATAAAGCTCATAGACTACATCATAATAAAAGATTAATCTTTTATTAATCTTGAAAAATTTGAATTTTAATTTCAGAAGGATATTCTAGATCTAATATTGAAATTCAAATTTCAAAAGATATTTAAGATCTCATCTTGAATTTTGGATTTCAAGGATATTTTAGATCTAATATTGAAATTCAAATTTCAAAAGATATTCAAGATCTAATATTAAATTTCTAATTTAAAAGATATTCTAGATCTAATCTTGAAATTCAAATTTCAAAAGATATTCAAGATCCAATCTTGAATTTCAAAATTCAATATTCAAAATGTTAAATTCAAATTTTGCAATCTTAACTTGAATTAAATTTATCTGATCAAAGCATATCCATTTAATTTATCCAAATAATGAGGCAACAGATTTAATTTATCCTCATAAATTAAATTCATGTTAGTTGTTTAATTTATCAAATAAATTAAACTAACACACACAAATATTATTTATATAATATTGTGCAATTTATATAATTTCATTAAAGGCTTCAACCTGTAAAGCTTTTAATATCTTTCACTTCTCAACTTATCATTCTCTTTAAGTGGCCTGATTATCACTTATTCAGGACTTACAGTTTTACTTCTTACTTTCATTACTTTCTTGCCTAGTGAATTGGGAATGAGCTCATCTTAATTGACAGTCAGCTATCTATAGAAATAATCAAGGGTACTCTCTCTGTACTAGCTAACCATCGTGAGGATGCCTTTTCATCTTAATCTTAGCCCTTGGTCATTTCATTCTCATGTCCCAAAGAGCAGCATAACGCTTATGACTCTGAGCCATAAAGGCTCTCTGCTTGCTTTAACTGGGTCTGCAGACCTTAAGAGCTCTACTGCTCTTTTGGAGGCATATCGCCTCTTCTTATCTCTGGAACTTCTGTTACTAGAGCCATTTTACTCTTTGGAACCTTTAGACCATCAAGCATAAGTTAAGGTTAAGTCATTTATCCTCAGTGGTAGCTAGTCTGATAATTCCCCAAGATTAATCATAGAAGCCGACATGTCCTCTTAAGCTTCGCTCATTCCTCTTTTCCTTTTGCACTTCACTAGAACATTCTCTTTTCCTTTCATGCTTCTTAACTTATATTTCGCATGCCATATTTCTTTTGCTATACAACTTGACTTCTCAGGCATTTATTCATTCAGTGTTTGTTCTTTGCCCACCTGCTATATCTTAGGATTCAATAATCCTTACTACTTCTTTTCTGATCATTACCATGATGTTGCAGAGAGAGGACTTGCATTCTGTTCATCTTACTGATTTATCTAGTACCCAACTATTCA
>JANTPZ010152924.1:1298-20933 GCA_025593235.1 Vachellia pachyceras | reverse complement strand
CTACTCTTTCTTACTTTCATCTTTCTTACTTTTTCTCTCTTTCTCTTTCTTACTTTCCTCTTTCATACCCACTTTTTCTTACTTTTTTACCTCGAAATCTGTAAAAGCTATAACTTCCCAAACATAAATCACATTTCAAAACCTAGGTTTTACCTCGGAATCTGTAAAACCTAGGTTTCAAACCTAGCATCCAAACCAGCCCTTATTTTTGGGAAGTTATTAGCTTTTACGGATTCTGAGGTAAAAAGTACATATGAAAGAGGAAAAAGAAAGAATGAAAAGTAGGAAAGATGAAAGAAAAGAAAGAAAAGATAGGGAAGAGGGAAGAGAAAGAAAGAAAAAGTATAAAAGAGGAAAGAAAAAATGAAAAAAGTATGAAAGAGAAAGAGGTAAAAGTAAGAGAAAGAGTAAAAAGTAGGAAAGAGAAAACCGAGATTTCAAACCAAGGTTTTGTAACCAAAATAGCTTTTCAGAAAAAATTTTGTACTTGAACAAAACTTATGTTTTGAAACCAAATCTAGGTTTGAAGAAGTGATGGCAAACAAGCCCTGAATTAAAACCGGGGATGCTAACTTAGAACTTGATGATTAATACATAATTCCTCAGTTAAGTGATTTCCCTAGTTAGTTTACTCATACTTAACAGCGAGAAAAGTTACATCCATAGTAATTTCAATTTTTCTAAACTAAAACAAATAATTATGTAATACAGTATATGATTATCACTTAGATTTATAGATTTCTCATGAGCATGTATTATGTAATATAATTGTCTCTAATTAACCCATCTCTCTCCTTTAATATTCTCTTCACCAAACAATTAAGTAAAATGCTTCTGAATATTGTTTGATTGAAACAATCAATTTCAGCACAAGCATGCTCTTCAATTATTCTCTCTCCGTGTGTGATAGATATCACACTTATTTGGTTATAAATATAAAATATACTTTAATAAGAAATTAAATTACAAAGTGATTTTTATATTAAGAATCAGAGAAATAATTTAGAACGCTACAAGTCATCACTATAGAAAAAAGATTCAATCAAATTAATAAAAAAAAAATACATGTTGTCGTTTCATGCTCAATGAATTTTCATGCATGTGCCGTCTCACACGCCCCAGTTTCTTTTTAATAATGAAATTGACATCTAAACACTCAAACTTTTTTAAAATTGATTTTCAAAGACTCTAGAATTTGAAATCATTCTTAAATCTGACACTTGCTAATGAGAGGAGGAGGAGGAGGAAGAAGCTAATGTTAGATCTTCTCTTCAGTTGATTCCGAACTTGCCTAAATTAAATTTGAATCAGTTGCCTAATACCAAAATATCAATTAAAAAAATTATGGTTTAATCTTAATTATGATGCTGCAATAGTATTATATTTAATTTTTATTTGGAATATAATAATATGTCTAAAATATCGTCTTAATTATGTTCTATGTTATTGTCGATGATATGAATGCCAATGAATCAATTAATTTAGTAACAAAACATCTATCCCATACTAATTAAATGAACCATAATCAATTATTAAAATAGATAAGATATATGTTACCAATTAACGACGTTTTGATTTACCTATTACTTAATGATATGTTTAAATTCTAGCTCGAATATATATATACGGGTATTGTTTGACATATATCTATTATCTTCTGATGTATCATACGCTAATTAAATGGTTCAAACATGAAGTAACATGTATTATATATAAGATTAGAATATTGATGAATAAATGAAGTTTGGGATGAAGGAAACAAAGATAGAGAAAGGGAAAGGAGGTGGCAATGGAGCTAGCTAGCCGACCCAGCCATGTTGGAGCCATGTGAAGGACATGTGCAGAGAGTTAGAGTAATTTGAATAAATGTGTAGTGTGTGGACACACACACAACGCCCAAAGCCCATATGTCCCATAATCATGTTCTTCTTATTACCTCTGACGTTTGGGGAGACATCTTAACTCTTGAGTCCTTAGGTTAACGTCTGAGGATAATTAACGGCTCGTCCTACCCGACATTGGTATCACTTAAGAGGAATGGGGATTTCGCCTTACTTTTAATTTGTGGATGAACCCAACCCCTTACCTAAAATTTTATTACCAAGAAAAAAGGGCCATCACTGTTTATTCTTATATATATATATATGAATCCCTGTTTTAAAATTATTGCAACACTGTTGATTTGAATGCAACATAAATTAATTCAACTTTTGCTATGATTCACTTCTTCATCACCCACTTATCTCACACACACACACACACACACACACACACACAGACAAAGTACATACTGCACGGCTTTGTAGGCAGAGGCCCTATTCAATTGAATAGCTCAAAAGCTACTGTACCCATTTGGATTAATATTAAAAATTACTTTTCAATGTGATTTACATTTACGAAATATATAAGTACGTGAGAGAATTTTTATCTCAATTTACGTAAATTTGTTTTTCAAATACTCGCATTAACATACCTATTGATGTACTAGTTCATCGGTGTGATGAGTTGATGATCCTGATGACGTCCTTCCATGTCTATCAATGTGGCCAACTAGTGTGTTTGTTTGAAAAAGTTTATTTACTCCCCAAAAGCACGTTCAATAGTGTTTTTCTGCAAAACGAGATAATCTCTTTCATATATTTACTTCAACTTGCGTAAAAGTACTTCTCTACCGCGTTCTCAAATGTGCACAGTATCTACTATGCTCTTTGTGGCCAGTTTCGTGTAGTGAATAGATTGGACTCAAACTTTGACTAGTTTTTGAAGTGCCTATCGTCTTTAGGGTATATAGTTGAAACCTCATTTGTTCTTTTTAATTTGTTTCAAATGTTGTTGAGTTAGTGTTTATGTTAGTATGCTGTAATATGCATGTTCTTGTGTTTTTGGACTGCCAATTTGATCCTAACCCACAATCAGTTGGTGGTTTCATCTGTATCATTTTATTGTTTGGTTAAATAAGTTGGCTTTTACCACATATGTCTATATATAAGTACTGTATCAATACTCTGTTAAACAACACCTAATTTTTCCTTTCTTCATATGAAAAAAAAAATATTTGGATTCTAATCATATATCGCTTCTCTCTTATTTCATCCTTATGAATCATCCAGACTACTAGCTACTTCAATTATTTTAATATAATTTTATACTACACTATACCCATATGGCTATCTAACTTAATTTATTTTTGTATTTAAAAACCATTGAATTTCTTTTTCTTTTTTAAATAAAATCCTAGTGTTATGCCATTAAACAATGATTGCAAGAAAAGACCAAGAGGGGGTGAATTGGTCTAATTAAAAAAAATTAGATTTAAAAACAAATTTAAAACAATGAAGCAGAGAGATGAAGGAGAAGATGAACAAACAGATTTATCCTGGTTCGGTCCTTCTGACCTACATCCAGTCCTCAGAGCACCTCTGAGCTTTCGTAATCCACTAAATCAAACCAATTAGGTACAACAGCCTTTTACAATGGAGAATCACGTCCCCCTTACTATTCGTAATAAAACAGTCTCACTCTCTCTGTTTTTCTCTTTTCTTTCAAACCAAATCTCAACCCAATATATTCAAGGTCCCAACCTTGAATTAACTCTCGAATGTACAAAGGATTTTGCTCTAAGAATCTCTCTTAAAGAGTTGATAGCAATAAATGAAGTTCGGAAAGAGAATTGAATGATATTACAGAGGAACAGACTGAATGCTTTTAATGCTCGTGAAAGAATTCCTATCTCTGTAATGAATGCTTGAAGCCTTTTATAGATGAGAGAAATAATGTTGCCGTTAGATAGAATTCATTGTCCGTTACTCTCATTCACCAACTCTTCGTCTTCGCCATTAATGTTGCAATTAATGCTTTCTGAGAGGCATGGGCGACAAAGTCTTGATTTATGCTTTCTGTCAACAGGTACAGAGTTTTTCTCTTCCTTTGATCCTGCAATTTAGCATTTATGAGGGTAGGTTAAGTTCAAACGTTGTTATACACGAATAAGGAAAGATATGGAGTAGGTGAAAAGCTGTCAGAAAGAGAAAATAGCCGTTGAGAAAATATACTCGAGTGATTGATCTTAATACTCGAGTGTTATCCAAGCATTTTGAATTTTATGGAGTAATACTCGAGTGTTCTGAGTCAATGCTCGAGTTTTGTAAACACTTCTAAGGTTACTCGAGTGTTGACTGAGAGTATTGAAAGGATTTTGAAAGTTTGATGTGAATACTCGAGTGTTAGAAAAATTGTACTCGAGTGTTGAGAATACTTTCAGTTGATACTCGAGTGTTTAGATGAAAACTGGAAGTGAAAACATCTGAAATCCCTTAATACTCGAGTGTTGAAAACATAATACTCGAGTGTTGTCCAATACTCGAGTGTTTAGATGGAAATTTTGAGTTTTTGTGAAGAAGAGGCTCGATACTCGAGTGTTCAGAAATCAGCACTCGAGTGTTGTCAACACTTTCATCTAATACTCGAGTGTTGTGCTTGAAGTGTTGTCTCTTTATTTGAAAACTTTTGCTCAATACTCGAGTGTTGTCAACACTTCTTCCACAACACGAGTGTTTCACTTCAAGTTCAAGTGTTTAAGCTCAATACTCGAGTATTCAACCTTGAAACTCGAGTGTTGTCAATACTTCCATTTGTAACTCGAGTGTTCTGCTTCAAGTGTTGAATATTGGTTTGAAAAACAAGCCCGATACTCGAGTATTGCAACACAATACTCGAGTGTTGCCAATACTTCAACATCATCACTCGAGTTTCACATGGGAGTATTTTTTCAAAGCACATTTTAACATTAATACTCGAGTTTTCAAACTGATCACTCGAGTGTTTGCAACACTTCATCATAGTACTCGAGTTTCCACTTAAAGTGTTGGATTTCAGAAACATTTTTAACCTTCAATACTCGAGTATTGTCAACACTTTCAACAAAAACTCAAGTGTTGCTTGAGAGTATTGATTTTAAACGTATGAGAAACATTGATACTCGAGTGTTCAAACACACAACTCGAGTATTCCTCAATACTTTCACACAAACTTGACAGAACTCGAGTATTTCAGTAAAATCACATACTCATCAACAATTTAAGCTTTATAACTCATGAAATCATTTTGTTATCATCAAAATAAGGTATCAACAGAGTTGAAAAAAATAGAGACTCAAAGTCCCTGTTCTAGTGCAACTTGTAAGGGTCGGTCTGAATTGGTGAACATTGTTACTTACCTTTGATCCAATACTTGGACTAGTTCAACGAATGGTTTGGCTTTCAGTTACTTTCCTTTTACAACAATTTTTTTACAAATTCAGTACTTGGGAAAATACATATAAGAAGTATTTTTATCCTGGTTTCACCATTTTATAAATGACTTTTACAACAACTTTTTACAATTTCAACACTCGAGAAAATACAAGTTAAAGAGTTATGTTTTAAATCATTTAATACATTATTGACGGTATTTACAACACTTCCATCGAGTTTCACCATTTCATCAACCCTATTTACAATTACTATTTCAAAGGTTGGAAAATACGAATTAGAGGGTCATGTTTTAAATCATTTACTACACTGCCAGTGCCATTTACAACACTTTTACCATTACTACAATCTAAGTAAGGAGAGTATCGTTTGTATTTTCTACAAACTAAGTGCCATTTACAACACTTTTACCATTACTAAAATTTGTATGGAATTCAAGGGTTGGTCCGATCAAATCCCACCTTTGTCCTACAAACTAAGTAAGGAGAGTATTGTTTGTATTTTCTATGTATACAAATATATCATGTTCTTTAAGATTAATAAAATTTTTAGACAGAATTTTTACTGATTTTTATAACAATGTTATTTCTAAATATAGTACTTATCCCATAATTCAACATTTAAAATAATAATCATGGTTAATAAAGGCTCAATTTACAAAAACAGGTTGGTCATTATAGTAATAGATTTTAGTTACTTTCAAAACGAAACTGTCATTGTCGCAAAAAATTAACTGCTCGTGGAAAATATTTCCAAGATAGAAGGAAAATAACTCAAATTGTGGAAAGTCTATTATGATAATAAAATTCGGCTCATATAAAGACAATTACAATCAACCAATAGGTTGAGTCCACTTGGGAGTAAAGAATAAAGTATGACTCCTATTGTAGCAACATACAATTGTATAAGCACGTGTACAAAAAGGGACTACATAATAGCGATTGTTTGAGATCACGCCTCAGGCTTCTTCTTCGAAACTCACTAGTACAACAATCACATTTTAAACCACATAAAATTTAATTTTTTGATCGTATGTAGAAACGGTTTATATAAGACCGGTTTAAAATTTGAGGCACTTTAAAAAAGTTACTTTTAAAAAAAAAAGAAGTAGTTTCAGTTGAGCAACCTTGACACTTTCTTTTTCATCCACACTAGATTTCAAAATAACTTAACCAATCTTCAATACCAAATCATGCATCTAGCTAGTTTGAAATTCAAAATCCTAACTAGAACTAAACAACTTATCTAACCAAAGGAAACAAACATATACAAGAATACAACCAATATATTTAAATCAACCTTTGACACATATACACAAGCATACAAGAGTACAAGCAAGAATTAAAAATAAAGAAACAAAAAATTTCAAGCCCACAAAGTCAATGCAGATCTAGAGTGCTCATGATAATGTCGACACAGATCGATGAATAAGAAGAAGAATTTACATAATAGATCAACTTTACTTGCCCACACTCATGATCATCATCACCCGCCACAATTCTCATCGAATCTACTAGAGATCCATAGCTCGAACTGTTCAAAATCACATCTAGGTTGAAATCAACCTCCTCAGGATGTGGCATGTATAGAAATCCAATGTTGTCATAGTCACCGAATCATCGTGCACCGCCATTACCAAACACGATTGATAAATCGCTGTCAAGTAGATATGGAACTTGAAACTAAGAGAACGGCTAACCTGAGGAAGGGTCGTGCAAGAGAGGGGAGGTTGTTTTAGTATTGCATAGAGAGGAAGGGTCGTGTAAGAGATATGGGGATGAAGATCTGGGAAGGGTCGTACAAGAGAGGGGTTTATGGGTCGCTAAGATATGAGGAAGAAGAAAGGGCCCTGATAAGAATAGGAAGAACAAGAGCAATTGAAAGGGTAGAAGAGTTTAGAAGAAAAGGAAGATGTGTGCTGAAAATTGAAATTTTTTACTTTTAGACACCACCATAATGGGTGCTGTCTAAATAGTGTATTTTTAGATCGTGCCTCTTAAGCGTGGTTTAAATGTGTGAAAATTTTTCATATTTATAAAAATGTTACCAGTCATAATTTTTTAATCTTATTCTTCAAGTGCGGTTTACAAGGGATGATTTAAATGGTTTTTTTCTATTAGTTGCTCAAGTACAAGAGATATCACCTAAAAAACATTGAGAATATCTAATAAGACAAACGACACAACAATCAACATTCCTACTCTAAAAGTATACTAGCAAGTGCTAAGGAGAAATAATAATATATTCAATAAATCCATTAATTATTAATAAAACTCCCCCATCAAAGTATGCCATAATTATAATGCATAATTCTCATTCCTAACTTTTTACAGCACTGACCCTACAATCCCACATTTGATAAACCCAAGGTAAGCCACAATAAAAATATCAGCATAACCAAACACACTATATTATTCTAAATAACTATTTATCAATATACTACCATTTTGACATCTTCATAGATTCCCTACAATGGTCCCTCAAGTCTGATGAATAAGTATTTTATTCAATGCATTATGTTAAATAATCATTTCCACATCTGTATACCAAATGCCCATAATAGTCACTATATTCTTTTTTATTACTCTCCAGCCTTATCTTCATTATAGAACTCATGCTATTTCCTATGTGAGTGCTAGTTTCCCAACAAGTTTACCAATCAAGTGATATGGATTGGCCAATGTTCACACATCACAAGACCAGATCATGGGTTCCTCCTCTTAACCACATGGTGTCATAGGTTCTCCCTTCTACAGCCACGGGTGTTATGCACGGGCTCTCCCGTCTTTCACCACAAAGGCACTATCAAGCAAGCAGAGGACCCTCCAATATACGGTTGGATATCCTCTTTCTTCGTATATGCTTGCACTGAAATTCACCCCCATATACTCCCTCGGTGAACTCCCACCAATAAATGTCCTCTACTCCATATCGCGATATTAATGCATTAGCACTTTATTAATTACCACAATTAAAAATCCAAAGCTAATTCACATACAACCATAATTTATCATGATAACAATTTTCCAAGTTAAATACCATTGAGAAAGCTCGAGGATATTTTTGGAAAGTTCACAAGTTCATGAAAGCCTTTACATCATGGATAGCTACATCAATGAAGTTACCCAAACTTTCCAAATGAAATCTAAACTATCCATAACATGTCACAATTATTTATAAAGAGTGGAAAGTGGTTACCTCTTGTCAAGATTTTACAACCACACGAATCAAGGCACATAGCTCCAACCACAAACACAATTCAATCTACAATCAAATAGTGTCATCACATATTACTTTCAAAACTAATCAAGTGGTTAATCAAAACAATTAGAGGTGCTAAGGCATTAACAATCCAATTCTTCTCAAACCTTAATTCAATTCTTCCAAAAGCAAACCTCAATACCATAAAATTCAACTACCTTAACTAGATCAGTTAACAACCTCAAAGTATATCAAACAATTCAAATTCTCAATTTCCATCACACAAAGGCTCCACTATCAAAAATACCAATTTTCAATTTTCAAGCTAACTCAACAATCTAAATTAGATTAAACACCAAAGTCAACCTGTATTAACATAACACAATCATTAAAATCCATTTCCAATAATCACATTATCATAACTTAGTGAAACCCTAACTAAATCACCAAACCCTAGCATTTAAATCAATCTAAACCAATCTAAAACTTAATCTAGTCCATATAACTCATTTAAACAAAAAGATTCATTGAAAGTACCAGCCAAACTCTTCCAAAAACCCTAGCATTCAACTATACAAAAATCTGAAAGTCAAGAGAGAAATGAAGACATCAAGCCTAGATCACCTACTTGGTTGTTAGGGAACACGAATATACTATTAGGGCAAAGCTTCCGGCTAACCTTTGTGTTTACCCAAAAAACAAAAAAGATACCTATTAAGAAATTTAATTAATAAAATGTTCAAATGACCTATGTGTGGTACAAACATGTCATTTTCTATATTGAAAAATATCATTGCATGATCTTTGATTATTATTAGACTTTTAAATGATTAAATCCATTCCTTATAATTTTATAGTGATTCCCCTAATAATAATAGCAAAAGCAATAATAATAATAATAATAATAATAATAATAATAAGTCATGGGTTTTATTCATGTCCTTGTCATGGTGATAAAGAAACCTTCGTAATGGTGTAATAACAACATTGTAATCAACTTAACTGTCGAAAGCACTGTTTTCGTTATAAATAGTATTTATTGGTTGGCTTAACTTTAATAATAAAAATAATAATTTTTTACGAAACATTGGTTTAATTGGTAATAAGAATATTATTTAGTTGAATTGCAGAAATAAAGAAATACCAATGGTAGTGGGAGGAGTGGTGTCCAATCTTAAAATAATAAAACGAAATAATTAGTATGAAAGAGATCCGGAAAGCGATATGTGTGTCACTGCGTTGTCCTATGCTTCAGATTTTTTTGGGTTAGCAATTTGCAAGTTGTGTTGATTCCATATTGGCCTCTCCACATGCGTCAAAACAGCACATGCTAATTTTTCTAGCCATGTATTTCTTTTTAAAAATTTACAATCAGATCTCAACAAAAAGAATTAATAAATAAAAGATCTTAAAAATTGGTAATATTACCATCAGATCCCAATAGTAGCTGATCTGGTTGTTATTGATGGTTGGTGAGGTTGTTAATAACAACCAGACTAACTACTGCTGTGACTTAATGATAATTTTGCCACTATTTAGAATATTCTATTTATTAATTCCTCTATTTAAAATTTGATGGTAAATTTCCTTTTTTTGTGATTTTTTTGGGCATAAGGAGTACTATCTAAGGTTTTATATATATGTTAATTTAATTAGATTAAGGAAGTTAGTTCTATTAGTTAATATATCATATTTTCCTTGTTCAATTAATTAATATACTGTATTTTCCTAAAACATCTTAATCATTTTTGTCAATAAGGGTAATTTGGAAAGAATTGACTAACATAGGAAATATGTCTTACCTTTAGAACTAAGATTAACGATTTAATTAAGTCCTATGTCAAGGACGGGAAAAGTATAAGATATAAATAGCTAAATTATGCATATTAAAAAACAGGTTAAAAACAACATTTATGCAAAACACGTATTTTGTTTTCTGAAAATGCCTTTATTCATGGAGGGAGAAAGTGAATATAAAAAAAAAGAAAAAAGGATGATTAATATAGTGACATAACATGTGATTTCTTGGGCAATGAAAATTTTTATAAAAAATTTTAAACATTTTTTTTGAATTGTACCTTATAAATATGACCATTCCTACCTTAAAAACTGTATCTTTTATATAAAATCAAAGGGAAAATATTCTATCAACATTAGAGTCTCAGCTCCATGTACATACAAATAAAAAGAGTGTAAGCTTTCAAGGATACTAAAGCTATGTTTGATTTGAGGTGAGGTGAGGTGAGGGGAGGGGAGGCGAGGGGAGAAAAAGGGAGGAAAGAGTATGAGCTTTTTTGGTTTGGTTAGAGGGAAAATGAGGGAGTGAATTTCAATGATATCTTGTTTGGTTGAGTATATTGAAATTATAAGAATATAATTTTCTATTTCTAACTAATCTTATGGTAATATACTTTTATTTTATAATCAATTTAAAATAATATATTTCTTATTTATAAAAATATTTTTTTATTTTAAATTATTTTTTAATAATATAATTTATTTATCATAGTATATATTTATATTTAATTTTAATTGTAATAATATAATTTTTTATCTCTAACTGATTTTATAATTT
Source organism: Vachellia pachyceras (assembly GCA_025593235.1). Classification (NCBI taxonomy): domain Eukaryota; kingdom Viridiplantae; phylum Streptophyta; class Magnoliopsida; order Fabales; family Fabaceae; genus Vachellia; species Vachellia pachyceras. The sequence goes on along the minus strand of JANTPZ010152924.1, from coordinate 9,908 downwards.
TTTTAATTACAATAATATTTTTTTGTTTTTATTAATTTATAGTTATACATTTTTATTAACTATAATATATTATTAACAATGATTTTTCTTAAGGACATCGATGAAATAATATAAAAGTTACAAGGATAATATTATCTAAAATTTTGAGTTCCCTCTAAAAAAACCCTGATTTAAAGTTGAGCCAAAATAAGGGTAAGAGAAGGGAGGATACGTTTAGACTCTCATCCCCTCTAAAATTCTATTCCAAGTGAGAAAGACGAGCATTTCCCCTCCTTTCAACTAGGCAACATGGATTCGAAGGGAATGAGAGGGAAATAAGTTGAATTTAAAAAATTTAAAAAATTGAGCTATAAAATTTTAACATAGATGAGTTGTGAAATAAAAAAGGTAAGAAAAATTAATTAAAAATTCTTAGTATTATTTTTCTATTATTTTACAATCCCATTTGAAATTTTTTTGGCTCCATTCACTTTCCGTTGCCCCTGAGGGCGTGTTCGTTTGAAGGGAGGGAATGGAAGGGAGGGCAGGGAATGATAGAGAAAGAAATAATCTTATTTGATCTGGTTGAAAGGGAGGTATGAAAGGATATTTTTCATGATCTTTTTTAATTAGGGAAAATGATACACAGGCCCCAAGTAAGGGAATTAACCATAAAATGGTCTAAAGATTCAAAAAAATTATCATGAGGTCCCAGGAGTAACTGATGTGGTTGTTAATGAAAACTGCTGAGGTTTTTAATGGTAACCTCAACAATTACTTCTGGAACCTTGTGATAATTTTTTGAATCTTTGAAATTTTTCTTTAATTAATTCTCCTATTTAAAACTTAATTGTCATTTTTCCTTTTAATTAATCAGAAGAGGGAAAGGAATGAATGATAATAATTTATTATATTACCTTTACAACTAGGTAGGCCCATAGTAAAGTAGGTGCTTTTGCTTTTTTCACGTAGTGATGCTAGTGATGTGAGCTTAAAAATTGCACTATGGTTTGTATAAAATTTATTTCGTAGTATCAACGAGTTGACTGTATAGAAAGAGACTAATAATCAATGTATAGTAAATCAAAGTCAAGTTTTAAATCCTTGTTCCTATGGAAAGAGACGAGCTAACTATATAGAAAGAGACTTCTCATTTTGTGTTTTCACACCCCAAAATATCCTGAGTTCAAGTCCTCCTCCGATGTAAGAATACTGTTGGCGGACAATCTGTAAGTATTTTTGCAAATACTCTGAGCTGACCCACATGGAAGATTAGGTTCTAAAAAGTATCATCTCAATAAACGGGTCTTTTTAGGCTTGCCTTTGAATTGATCTCCAACTACCAAACCCGGATTGCCACTTTTTAGTAATTGGCCTTTCCCATGGAGTCACGATTACCGATCTCAAAAAGTCAAAATGAAAACCAAACATGTTTTCATTGGCTCGATGTTATTTATAAGTAATATTTTATTTTTTAAGGTTGATTATTTATATAACTAATAATTTGATTTTGTCTAAAAATTTAATGTACTCTTTCCATTTGTACCATCTGTTTGTATTTTAACCACTTGCTCTCCCTCTTTTCTTTTCTCACTCATTCATGTGTGAATAAAAAAATTACATCTCTTACCTATTTATTTTTGAACCACTAGTTCGCTTTACATAGTTTTAGTAGTTGTTGTTTATAAAAAAGACTGAAGGAAATATTTTCTCTCATTAAGAATATAAGTCACTTTTAGAAAATTTGTTCGCTTAATAAATTACTCATTCTTGTTTATAATATAAATCATCTTAATTAATTCATTAAAACAAAAAATGGTAATTATCTGATTAAATTCATCTTAATTTAAATGGCTAGGTGTTGAAATACCAATTATTTTTTTACCAGAAGAGCGACCAACTCTCTATATACTTTTTGGAGGTGAAAATACTTATGAACATTCAAAATTGAAGCACAAATGTTGAAACCATTAAATATAACCTAATATCATTATTTTTTGCCATGGGCTCACACTACCTTTGGAATTGCATATGTAACAATTTTAGCTTATATTTAACAATCATGACATTTTTTCTCCTATTTTAAATATTAACAGGTATTTTTAAACAATAAAAAAGTATATGTGATGAACGCTTTTTTAGTAAAAGATAATATATATTATTGCACTTTATCCCTAAATTAAAAAAATTCCATTTTCAACCATATTAGATAAGCTTTTGAAGGAGGGAGAAAATCTAAAAAGTCACATAAGCATTAATTATATAGATAATATCGATAAGCAAGATAAGTTACTCTTTAAGTAACTTATATCATGGACTAAAGGATTTTGCTAGAAGTGCCTTATACACTGGATTGGAAGGAGTTAGTGACTTGGAATAGTTAATACTTATTTGTCAATTTGCTCCAAATTAATATTCAAAGGCTATAAGTGTACATTTTATCCCTTAAATTTACAATAAGTTTCAACTTAATCTCTAAAAGGCAATGGGAATTATTTGCTTGATGAAAAAAATTACTCTATTTTTTCAAGGGAGATAAAAAGACAGAGGTGATGTTGTCACTAGTGGAATAAAAGTGATATCATTATCATAATAAGCAAAAGTAATACTATCTTCAAGGGAGAAGCGATGGAACGGGAACATCACGTGGTTGAGAGCCTACGAAATCATCACTAAACAAGGGGGAGGCTGAAAAGTACCTTAGTAAGAAACAAGATCCTTTACATTAAAGTTGCGCAAATAAACATTTTAGGAGGTAATTTGAGCATATAGCCTTAACATAATTACCTCCACTAAAATGGTGAGCCCGTCGATAAGCATCAATAGTTAATTTGTATTTATTATTTATAAGTACAGGTTTATGTTTAATCTTAACATGTAACTGATGAAGGCAATTGGCAAGGAATTTTACATATGCATAGGTGCAGGCTGTCAAAGGTAAAAGGATCAAGTCGTTTTAGCAATTGTGCCCTAGGTCGGTCCAATCATTATACCTCAGACATAATTTATTTTAGTGTATTTTCTCCATTTAATTATCATATATTTTGCATGTTTATTATGATAATTGCATCCATGGGCAAATTATGAAGATTGTACTAGCTAGATGTACTTGGTCGGTTATCTATATGGGAGTAAAGATAAAGTAAGACCAGTATAGTTTTGATAAAATATAGAGATACGAGTTAAAGTCATAGGCATTTTTAAGAGTATAAGGTATTGGACCAACCTGCTATATGAAAGCGACATGGATTAAGTCATTAGCTTATCTCATATATAATCACATCACCATGCTTTTTGACCTGAGATCATCATGGATTTCTACATGATAGTTGCTAAATTTTAACTTTGTCAAAAGTCATCTTTGACCGGGTGATGATAAAAGTTATGGTCAGGCTTAGGGATCTTTCATGTAGATGAATGTGAATGATCAAGATGTGATTTCTCCCTCACCTTAGTTGAGAGATATTATTGGGCTCCTCGATGAGTCAGTCTGAGAAATGTATGGCCATACTGTAACAAAAAGAAGTTTTCGTTTCTGAGATCAAATTACTTAGGAATCGAGAAAGTAATGGTCAGGAATCATCTATGTCTCATCCTTGACCAATATATTGTGTGACAAAAGGGAGGTGATGTGGTTGCATGAAAGGTTGTATCGTGTTAACGATTCCTATATGATTTGGCTAGTCATAATGTCTTGCTAGAGGCTGCTTGCGATTTGAGGGTTAATACTCAGTTTAGCCAACTGCCAACTTCATGTGGGCCTATAAGGTCGAGCACAAGAACAAGCCCACACGTACTTTAATTCTAGGGTTTTTCGAATTATATATATTATATATAAATTTGAAATTACATTAATATTATACAGATAATGTTAATGTATATTATTTTTAATATTTAATATATTTGATAAATTAAATAACTAACATTTATATTTGGATTTAATTTATAAAGATAAATTAAATCGATTGGCTCATTGTTTGGATTAATTTAATAGATATGATTTAATCAATTCAAATTAATCCAAATTCGAATTTCATAATTTAAATTTCAAAATTTGAATATCTAGATTGATAAAGATTAATCTTGAATATCTTTTAGAATTCAAATTTCAAGATTAATAAAGATTAATATTGAATATCTTTTGGAGCTCGAACTTCAAGATTAATAAAAATTAATCTTGAATATCTTTTGGAGATTCAAGATTAATCTTGAATATCTTTTAATATTTAAATTTTCAAAATAGATAAAAGATTAATCTTGAATATCTTTATCAAATTCTTATTTTTCAAAATTAGTAAAAGATTAATCTTGAATTATAATGCACACCATGAGTTCTATAAATAAGAGGATTCATGAGCGGTAGAGAGAAGCACTTTCGAATTTGGTTGAGTGAGCTATTGAAACCCTAAAGAGAGAGAGAGTGAAATAATGGTGCTAGCACGTTACTGTTGTTGGGGACTGTTCACTTGGATACCAATACAGGGAGGCAATCAAAGAAGGTTGACTCCTAGAGATCGAATTTTCAAGAACTGCAAAAAAGATTATTACTTGCTGCAAATTCAAGAACTGAAAAAATAAGGTACTATCCTAACTACTCTGTCTAAACGCATTTGATAGATCCAAAAGAGAGATTAGAAAATTTTTGAAATTTGTTTCTTCCACTGCATTTGTGTGCTCTAATCCCAACAAGTCGATAGGTTACTTTGAGTCAAAACATTGGAGACCTCAAAGGGCTCTTTCCAGTGATCAATTGGTAAAGCTATTATAAGTGAATTCAACCATTTGTAAGATGAGATCCCAATTTTTTGACTTGTGCCCAACTAAGCTACGAAGTATATTTCTAAAATTAAGGTTGGTTACCTCAATCTGACCATCAATTTGAGGGTGGAAAGCAGAGGAGAATTTCAATTGGGTACCAAAAAACTTCCAGAGTGTCTTCTAAAACTAGAAAACTTGACATCCTGGTCACCACAATAGACATGAATAACTTATGCAAGCCCACATATAAGAAAACAAGGATGCATCAATAGTTAATGAAGTAGGCCACATTTTATAATATTTCAATGACAATATGGATGAAGTCATGTTATCACACTGTTTGGGGAAAGCCTAAAACCAAGTTAATGCTAAAGTCTTTCCAAGGTGTGTTAAGGAGGAGTAAAGAAGTACAGAAACCTGTGCTCTACTCCGAGCCTTAGACATTTGACAAGTACAACAATGGAATAAAATCCTAGCAATATAACACTAATGGAAGGCCTATAGGATAAAAGTATTATCTCTATCAAAATGACTAGCTAAACACCTAACTGGATTTCCCAAATGAGAAGTCCTTCAAAGAAGTGTGTGGAACATATAATTGAATGCCATGGAATAAGTAACCACCCATAATGAGAAAGTCAAGGTGGTCTTGATAAGGTCCATCTTTGACCTCTTGATAAGTGATGCTAAAGTTAGGGCATAAGGCATAATCATGATTCAATCGGTCAAGGTAGACAATGCTAACACTCATAGTGTGCAAGGGACTAAGTCAATGAACTACTTCTTGAATGGATTTGGGTTCAGGGCAATCATGGATTGTTATAACCTTTTTGGGATCGCCAAATAAGCCCTTTTGGAAACAATGAACCCAAAAAAATGCTATCTTCTAAAGGAAAGATCACATAGAAAGGTTAACATAGAGATTCTCTTGCATAAGGGTAATAAATACTTGGTGAAGATGTTGCAAGTGCTTAGTTTTAGATTTGTCGAAGATTAGGATGTCATCGAAATAGAAAATAAGAAATTTCCCTAAGGTTGAAGGAGGTGGGTCATAATCCGCATGAATGTACTAAGGGCATTGGTAAGGTTGAAATGCATAACTATCCATTTCTACAACTCACCCTGATTCTTAAACACAGTCTTCCATTCATCTCCAGGTTGAATCCTAATTTGGTGGTATTTGCTACTAAGAGAAATTTTGGAAAACCAACTAGAGCCTAAAACTAGATCAAGCATATCCTTAAGTCTAGGGATAAGAAATCTATACTTAATGGGAATCTTGTCAATGGCTCGATTGTGCAAAGACATTCTCCAAGTACTATCCATTTTAGGTGTCAACAGGGCAAGTACAACACATGAGCTAAGGCTAGGTTGATGTATACGTTTTTTGGTAACCAATGGACTTGCTAATTAATTTCTTCCTATCTCTATGATTCATCGTGTAGTATGGAAATTTAGGTAGTTGTAACCTAGGGATGAGGTCAATAACATGATGAATGCCCCTTGTAGGTGGTAAATAAAAAAGAACCTCAATGGGGTCATGTTATTAAATTCATCCAAGAGATGGGAGATCTCCTTTGGCATTTTAGTAGTATTTATAGTAGCAACTTTACAAGGAAACTTAGGTACCACTATAAGGACAAAGTTCAACAGTCTTGGACTCCTGAGAAATTTGTGTCCCTATCAAGAGATGGATGTTGAGAATTTGGTTTTGAGCCCTTTGGGTCCTTATGACTCGTATCCATCAACTTAGGTCTTGCAAGGCATAAGAGGATAGTCTTACCCTCATGTTTAAACACGTGTGTGTTAACTCGACCATAAATGGTAACACCATGATCATAGAGCAAAGGGGTAACTGACATTGGTGTGTAATGGTTAAGGATGTATTGTTGACCTAAGCTACACAAGTAGGTGTGAGGAGAGGTTTTGTTTTGAGCCTAAGACGAGAGACACAATGGCTAGAAATCACATTCCTCTCGCTCCCATTATCAATTATTAGCTTACATGACTTATCCCCACATTTCACAAATGCGTAAAATATACTATTCCTTTTCTGAGTCATCTAGAGTAAGGATAGAGAGATGACATTGCATCACTCCATGATTTCTTGGTGCATATTCTTCTACGACGATCTCTTTGTCCACATCAGAATGACAATCAACAAGGTTTAAAATCATTGAAAAACCTTCTAAGCAATAACCAAGGATATTCTTTCAACCCATATCTTATTATGAGCTCATCAAAATGGGCTATATGGTTAGTAACAATGGAGGTCTAATTAAGATTAAGGAGCTGACTAAAGTGATGGAATATATATTAGGGTAGCACATACTTTTCCTTCAAATTCATCTTCATCATAGCCCATGTAGTCTAGGGGTTCGGCCTTGGTCTTCTAGGGCTATTTGAAAAGTATCCCAATACTTTTGCGCATCTCCCATAGGTTTTATCATAGTGAAATGAACATGTTGGGTGCATCCATATTATACCTCTCAAAGTGATCCTCTAAGTTGGCTAACTAATCGAGGAAGGTAGTTGGGTCAAATCTACCATCAAATTCAGGGGCACCTTAGTGATATATTCCACATAGACATATTTAGGGTTGCCCCTATCATACCTAGGGGTGACTCTTCATATCTAGTATTGTTCTTTACAAGGTCTTCATTATCCCAAGAGTCTTCTATTTCCTCAAACTATTGGACAGAGGGCCAATGTTAGGGAGGCACATAATGTCTATTGCTAGCATTAAAAGGGAAAGCATAAGAACCAGTCTACGTTGGATGGGTCCCTGTTCCTATTAGGGTTTAGGAGAATCCCTTATTCAGAATTTAGAGGTGTGACTCCAATGTTTTTTCCTAGGCTATAATGCCCTATCTCATTGATGGCCATCATGGGTTCTTCAACTTAGCATCCATACTTATTATTAGTAGCTAATCCTAATGTTGGTCTCATGAATTATAGCATTGGTTCCACTAGCTAATTCGCTTACAATCGATCAGTATATTATCTATTAACCTTTATGAGGTCATGTTATTGGAGGTACTTGCATGGTACATCAACTCAAATCATCTCAGTCGAGTCAGCCTGTGACTTGCCGACTCGACCGAAAAATCGGTCCGAGTCACCTATTGACCCTGAGTGATGGTTGACTCTGTAACTCGGCCATAACTCGGGGTGAACCGGTCATGACTTGGTCGACCCGCCGAGTCTGGTGGGTCGACCAAGTTATATTTTTTTTTCCTTGAAACAAGGATGAAACAACAGCCTCGTGGTGGGTTAGAGGAGCAGATAGGAAATGTAGGTGATCGTGATCCGAGAGAAAATGCTCTGCAGACACGAAGCTTTATTTCTCTGATGGTTATCGCAGGCGAAAGCTCCATCTTGTTGTCTTTTTCAGTTGCTCCTCCTCATTTCTCCTTTCTTCGTCTCTGCTAGGTGGTAGCCTGAAATCTGGATTTCACGAACCATCGCATTTTAGTGGAAATAGAAACAGGTCGTGGTGGAAATTGGAATGAAAATGGGGAGAGGACGAATGGGAAAGTGTGACACGAATAGAGCAAGATATGCACGAAGAATTATATGCAACCCCGAAAAAAATCAAGTTCCGATAAGGGGGGATGTGGATAAGGTGAAAAGAGAAGAGGGGTCAGAGTGAGTTTGAATGGAAAAGAAAATGGAGAGCCCCTGGAGATAGGAATGAAGTCACGGGGATCTGGAATGATGGAATCCCCATAAAAATATGTGAGGTGTCGTGATCTGGCTATGAGCTGGAGAAAAAGGAAATATAATAAAAATAAAGTGGAGGGGTGAGAGAGGAAAAGGATAAAAGGATGGATGTGTGGTGAAATGAGGTGGCATGAATAATAAAAAAATGAG
>JANTPZ010152919.1:0-10984 GCA_025593235.1 Vachellia pachyceras | reverse complement strand
TAGCATATCATTTCAATCAAGGTAAATAAAAAATATGATGAGAAAATTCAAGCAGTTACGTACTCTTAACACATTACAAAAGACATGTATAAACATTAAAATAACACACTAAATTCCTCTTCATACCAAAATTCATACAATTAAATTATCAGTTCAAGCAAACCACAAAAATATATAGATTTCAACTACCAGAAGTAACAGATTATCAATGGTGAGTCTATGAAGAAACCACACATTAATCCCAATAAACTACAGTTACGGTAACATTCTAATACACAAACTTTAAAGTGGAACACTTGGCCCCTCATAAACCATCACAGAGTGAAAATAATATGTAGTAGTTAAAACCATCGCCGAAATACCACGTGATTGTTACTTCACATTTTATGCAGTCATGAATTATCTCTCTTAATGTGTCATGAGATAATCACACGTTTCTTAGATGTTGTTAACATTTTCACTTTTTGTGATATTTTAGGGGTCATGATCTAACATTACAAAATTAAATATCAAAGTTATCATTACAGATAGTCTCCCAAAGTCAAGATTACAATTCCTCGCCACTTTCAACACTACGTCCAGTAACTTCAATTTACTAAGTCTCTTGAACATGAATTTATGTAGCATTCTTCACAAAAGTTACAGATAAAATATAATCACATCGGATAAACATTTTGTAATCTTTTTTTTTTTATCTTTTACAAGGACATCCTGTATTCCAAACTTACTCCCTGAATATAGACAGTCCATGCTGTCTTTCAATCCTATTTGCTTTTATTATGGCCACACATGCGTGGAAGATCTTGTGCATGACAAGTATATTTGTTAATCCTTGTATTGCCTATAGATACGTATTTGCCCTTAACTTTTTTCGCAAATGCACTTAATGGAAAATTTTGATTTAAAAAATTCTATTGAATTTAACAGATAAGATTGTTGTAAATTAATAATCAAACATCATGTACCTTTACTAGTTTTTTTTTTTCAAAGGAAAACTTACTGGTAAAAGACTAACTAGCAAATGTAAAACGGCTTGGAGACACTACATCACATGCTCATTATGATTCTAATACACACCTCATCTTTTAGTTCTGTCTCACGTAACAACCACATGCCCCGAATCTATATTACACTCCTTAAATTCCATAATGCATCTTTTTGCATATAGCTAATAGCTCACCCATCTAAATAACTGAACATGGTCCTCAATGACGCAGCACAAGTCAGAAAAGTTTCTCTAATCTACAGTCTTATCATACAGAAACTATGCAAAAAGAAAATATTTCCACTTTCTGAAGCCTCAAGTTAGTGCTTCATATAGCAATAAAGAACTCAGTGGCCAATAGTACAATATCCACAGCATTCAAGATATGAAAGTATATGTGCATACCAATTTTAACAAATTAAAAGGGGGGAAACATAGATAGAATTATTTTTCCAAACCTGACTAAGAATCTGCCGTCGATAAAAAGCAGAAGAATTAGACACATTCATATTATATATCCTGGAGGTGTATGGAAATATATAGTGAACCAATCCTCGTGCCCTTTAAAGAAACATTCCTAGAGTGGTAGGAAGGGCAGAGGACCACTTGTCAAGAACATAAAATCCGATTTGGGAACTCTCCTATAGCTAGAGGGATACCCTTCTTTCTTGGGCACCAAGGAAGCTCTACAAAAAAAGCTCATCATCGATCAAATTATGGGTTAGGTTAGGGGGATGTATAAACGTCTCTAAATTCAAACAATTAATCACTACGCACTCTTGTATGGTTCCACAGTCATGTTCCTTACCTTCTTCTGGCACAGGGGCTCTTGATACATGGTCGACAAATGAGTATAGCTCAGATTGGGGACTAAAATAAAGGCTACTACCATGAAAACTTGTAGCTATACCAATAACAATACCTGCCACAAATACAAGCAAGAATGAAAGAATTTGCGCCCACCTAAGAAAACATGTGTGCATCTCTGCTTCATCTCTGTCTGCTTTATTACACCTACGCATCCCTTTGGCTTCAACACCAGAAAAAGAAGCGGGATTCTCTAGCTACGTCTCTTTTGAAGCGAATTAATCAGATAGCACCGACTATGAAGAAAAAAAAACCAAAATACTTCCATTTTCTATTACTGATATTCATTTATCAGCGACAGTGAAAAACAAAAACCAAAATGCTTCTCTTTTTATCACTGTTATTTATTCATCAGTCTAGTACTTTTGATTTCGAGTTGTATGTTCACGAAGTTCAGGAAGAACCCACCCAGGAACAACATCTAATCAATGATCAGCCGTTGAATATCGAAAGAATCGAAACTCTCCAATGAAATTAGTTCAGAACGAGGAATCCACTATTCGAATAGGCATTTCACCTTTTCGTTTGTTAGGGTATATGAGGTGTTTTTGTTGTTTTATGATTTGTAGCATGCACATAAGGCGTTGGATGAAATGCGTCAAAGGAGAAATGTTCGTAAAAATATGTGTGAACATGTTATTTTGATGGTGGAGGGTTACACACACACACTCCCTACTTTGGATTGAATTTGAATATATGTTATTATGTTATTTTTCTATGAGATGCACAAGGAGAAATAAGAATTACTTAGTATTAGATATATAAAAAAAATTTGAATTGATTATTTTGAGGTTTCATATTATTATTAGGGATGAAAAATAAGATAAATTGGAAGCTAAAAGTTAAAGAAGAGTTATATATTGAAAGCTTCATAGGTGAGTAAATAGTGTCTTATCGGTATTCCTACAAGCGAATTTAATTTCTACCATTAGTTCTATTATTGTTTCTTCATTTACATTGGTGTGCTAGGGAATTATATGGGAGAAAAAAGTTTACGGATTCTTAAAAGAATTTACAAATTTCGAGATGGTTTTCATTGAAATCATGTTTATTATATGAGATGGTTTTTACATATTTCAATATGACTTTGTCTTGGTTTGTGTGTACTATTAGAAAGAAGTTCTTTACAAACATGCATATAATAAACATGATTTCAATGAAGGAAATTTTCAACAAGTTATATCATTATTTATTTATAGTTAGATGGCTAGATGAAATGATGTTTGGCAACTCTTATTCTTTACAATTCCTTGTGGACAAGAATTTAAAGGAAATATTTTGTAATGATTTTTGTGAATTTCATGCTGTAGTCCTTGGTCATGGAGCTGCTATCATTTTCACGGCTTCTAACAATCATATTTGCTCCCTCCCGTCACAAACTTTGAACTATGTGCATGTTTGTGAAATAATTTTTTCCAACGGTGCAAGTAAATCAAGATAAAAGTATCTTGAAATCCGTAAAAAAATCTCGAAATCCATAAAATCATTTCGGAATTCATAACTCCTTTCTCCCAACGGATTCCTAAACACACACATCTACTCATGTTTATCATCATCTACACCTTTCTTTTTAACATTCTAAAATTTTAATTTCTAAAATGAAGTATTAATAATTAAAATTTATCATTTGGTTATTTGAGTAATATGGATTCATTCAAATATATCTTATAAATACACCCATATACATAATAAGAAAAAAATGAGGGAGAAAATGAGAAGAAAAATGGATAACATGGGTATTTGATTGTAATTTTTCCGCATGGGCGTGTTGCATAATTCTAGCCAATCTATCTAAGAGATGGAGAAGGAGAATTCTTCGTCGCACATGGTCTATCATTGTTGAGACTTTAGAGCTCATTTTAATAAGTAAAATTACTCTTAATTGCTAAACCTCCAAGAAAATTATTCGACTCATTTAAGTTATTCTAATGGTGTAATTTAATCAAGGGATATAATAAATTTTTTGTTCAGGGTTTTTATCAAGTATTGAGTTTTGATAATAGATAACTATAGAATTGTAGAGTTAAATTAATGTTACATCTTGATTGATTTAGTTTTGCCTATTGGTTGCTTTGATAATTTTAAATAATTTTTTTGTTAATCAGTTTATCATTTCGGGCCCATATGATTTTGTACCGATTTAAATTGGAGTTTTATAAATTATTTTAGTGTGTTAGAACCTACATTGATTATTTAATGGAGTGGATTTGTGGCTCATGATGAGATGTGAATATTAGGAATTTTTACAAAATTAACATAAAAAACCTAAAATCATATAAAATATACCCCAAAATACTAAAATGTAAGTATAAGTTGATGATATTTAACATTTAACAATAATAAGTATTATTATTAACAAAGAAATTAACAAAAATGAGTAAAAAATAGCTTGTATCATACTAGAGCAAATCAACTTAATATGAGCACTTGATCCTAAACATTAATTGTCCAACCCAATCAATCAGTCTAGTCCAACTCAATTTCACTATATTGTTTTTTTTTACCGAAGATTTAATTATATTGTTTATTCAAATTGGACTAGACTGAATTGGACCAATTTAGGTTGGACTGTATTGGATTGGACCACTTGATTTTTGTATACCCCTAGTTCACATAAGAAACTACTTTAAATTCACACACAACTTGTTAACTAAATAAACAAGTTTCATGGCTGTCAAAAATGTTGTTCACAGATTAAACTTCTTCTTTTTTCGTATTAGAAAGGCAAGCCTAAGCTTGAGGAAATAAACACACTAGAATAAGTTTCCAGTAACAGGACATAGTAATTCTACCTTGATTATAAAAATCCTACCAATCAATGTACGAGAACTTGGCCGTCGGAAAGTGGCGACTTGATCGAAAATCCAATCCGAGTAAAAATCTATTCTCCATTGGACTTCCAAACGAGCCTATAGTAGCTCTCCATACATGCTCATATTGAACAACTTCAAGTTTGCCATTTGGTGGTCATTTTCACATACACCATTTTTTTTTTGCCTATCCACCTCCATACTATCTAACTTGCATGATTTTTTAGTCACAGAAAATTGTTGTATGGCCCCTGTTAGAATAGGATTTGACTAAGAGGGGTGAATTGGTCACTTTTAAAAATTAAAAATCACAAATGTAGAATTAAAACGAAGTCACCGAGAAAGCAGAGAGAAGATGAACACTAAAGATTTATCTTGGTTCGATCCTCCTGACCCGCATCCAATCTTCAGAGTGCCTATGAGATTTCCAATCCACTAATGAATAACAACAATAGGCTTCTCAAGCCTTTACAACTGGGAATCATGTTCCCCCTCTCAATATGCACTAAAACAGAGACTGACACTCTCTGTTTTCTAGCAAAGCTCAATCCAACAATCTAAAAGTCCCAACCGTGAGTTTTTTCATATGAATACAAATTTGAATGACAAATTCAACTCTCTTGGAAGAGTGGATATGTAATCACTAAGCTCTCAATCAAAAATGAATATTGACAGTAGAAGTAGACTTGTAAATGAAAGTTAATGCAAATTCGTCATCTCTTCTTCTCTATCATGAATGCTCTCCTTTTTATAGTTGAAGATCATTAAATGCTCGTTAGAGTGAGAGCCAAGTTTTCGTTACTCAGAATTGAATATTTGTTCCTTTCAGCTGCATTGGAAGACACTTGCTGATTGAGCTTTATTTGTATTAGTTTTCTACTTAAATTTCCAGAGTTTTAGAGTCAATTTTAGCCCATACATGACCCTTTTTGTGCTTAATTTGAGATTAGGAGTTGCTGATTTGAGTTAGTGTTATTTTGGGTACATATGCCATGAATAATGACGTATTGTGCTTAAATTCCATAATGAGCAAATGATACTGCCAATATTTGCTATTTCATTTTAGGAACTCTGTACAAAAGGCAAGAGGAAGCAGCTCTGGAGCAATTTGCCGCAGCTCAATTGAAAGTTCGTCGTGGCGAATACCATGCATTAGCACCAGAATTTTACTTCAGCTGGAAAATAACCCGACCCAACTTTAAAGATCCAACCCAGAACGGTTTTATCATGCCATTTAGGGTATGATCGAAAGGAGGCTGAAGAATAGGCTGAAGAAGGGAGAAAGAGAGGCAAAGTCACTCACCATAATTCATTTTTCTTCATCTTCCACACACACAAAAACCCAACTCCATTTAATCACCATCTACCCATTTATCATGCCTCAATCATCCATACGTAGCTCGATTCCATCACCCATGAAAAGCGAGCATCTCCATCCTCTTGAAGCTGAAGTGAGCCGGAGTTTGAAGTGCCGAAAGGGGAGTATTTGCTTTCAATCTATATTTACATTATAGATTACTTGGATTCCGAGTTGGACTTTGTAATTTGTGTGTAAATGCTTGGTCTCGATTGAGCTAAACTTGGATTATTGTGTATTGAGTTGTTTTGTGACTGACAAAATAGAATGGAGTTCATTTTGCTTATTCAATGAAATCTTGTTGTTCTCCTCTATCATCTTAATTGTGCTTGGTTTTAGAGCCAACAATGTATGGAGTTGATTTTGTCACTTTACGATTTCTGTACACACACTAAGTGGTCTTAAAGGATTTCATGGAATGGAGTTCATTTCATGAGATTTTTGACCCAGTGAATTGTTGGGATTTTTAATTATGAAACTTAGTGTGAAAGTCGATGCTTTCCCTAATCCTATGCGAACTATGATGGTACAACCTGTTTTCAAGAGGAAACCACCATATCATATCCTTTTCACTTTCAAAACTGCCTTACTCTCTCTTCCACAAGAAAATACCAAAACAAGTTTTCTTTTATAATTAGTTTAGGTACATGAATAATTTGGTTAAAAACCAATTGCATTTGCATCGCAAGCATAATCACAGCTAAGGATTAGTGGTACGCAATAGTAGCTTCCAGAGAGAACGACCCTAGGGTTGTCACTGTACAATCCTTGGAAATCACAATTAATATTCCTGATCCATTTTCAAGGCTAACCAACACCTAAGTTCACAATTTATGGCTTAGTCAGATCAAGAATTTGGCACCGTTGCCGGGGAAGCTAAGTGCCATTAGTTGTTGGATTGTGTTTTTATTTGTTAATCATGCATCTTTGTTCATAGTATAAGGTTAGTTGTTTATATCTTAGCATTGCATAGTAGTATACACTTGTTTCTGCTGCATTTTACATAATACTTGCATTTTCATCACCACGACCAATTTCATTTTTCTCTGCGACGCATGTGAACTTTCACAAAGAAATTCTTCTCGGGTGTCATGTGCCATGACCAAATTTGAATTTCATCGTGGCTAAACTTGCATTTTTGACAAGAGATTCCTCTCGGGAGTGGTGTGTCGCGGCCAACAAATTGAATCTTAACTTGTTTACCCTCTTGAGTACTGTTCACCGCGACGTAAATCCATTTTTGCCGTGGCCAAAATTCGTTCTTCACACTTCATTCACTTCATTCATTTCATTTTCAACACAAACATACATTACAATCATACATCTCCTTCATACATACTTGTTCATACATGCACACACCCTTTTTCATTCATTTTTTAGTTGTTTGCTTTGAGTTGTTTTGATTTTACTCTTGCCTCAAATTTTTCTCTTGTTTGCCCAAAAAGAAACAGCTTGAACCTTACGATCACGAAATTGAGAGAACATTGAGGGAGAGACGTAAGGCCAACAAAAGAAAAGAGAAAGGCAAGGTAACCAGAGAATTAGGCATAGAAGTAGGAGAGTCTAGTTTAGGACAAGTAGATAGATTAGGAGAGTCTTTAGGAGAAATTATGGCTAAAAAAGTACCAAACCCCCGAAAACAGAAATATAAATGAAAATCAACAAGGGAATGGTAATAGAAGAAATGACAAAGAAGAAAGAATAGGGGATAATAATGGGAATAATAGAAGAAGAACTATAAGAGAAGCCATGACCTCTGATGTTAATTATGATCCATTTACTGTTGCTTGCCCAAATTATGATGTGAATTTTGAGATCAAAGGTTTATTAATTAATTCTCTTCCTAAATTTCATGGCTTGCTAAGAGAGGATCCATACATCCATTTGCAGTCATTGTCGATGATTTGCCAAAGCATGAAACCAGTTAGAGCCTCGCTTGACCAAGTACTATGGAATGTGTTCCATTTATCACTGGAAGGGAAGGCAAGAGAATGGTTCATGAGTCTTCCAAGGCATGTGGCAAATGCCTATCAAAGTTGGGTTAATCTAAGGAAAGCATTTTTGCAAAAGTATTTTTCAACATCAAGAACCTCATCAATGAGGAAAGAAATCTACTCTGCACGCCAAGCGTATGATGAATCGTTGTACGATTATTGGAATAGATTTCAAGACCTTCTTTCAAGGTGCCCTCACCATCAAATACCGGATTAGCAGTTGGTTCAATATTTTCATGATGGGTTGAAGAGCCAAGAGAAAGGAATGTTATACGCAGCTGCTGGAGCTTCATTAATTGATTTAATCGCCGAAGAAGCTTGGGAGCTTATCAAGAAGATGGCTTTGAACCATCAACAATATAGTATAAGAGACACTAGAGCTACCCATGAAATTGGAAATGCAAGTGCACATAATAGAAGAATGGACACTCAAGAATCAAAGGTAGACTCTTTGGAAAGTAAAGTCACATCCCAATTGTCTCTTATTACTGTTGAGTTGACGAACTTGAATGCTAATATATCACCGCTATCCATGGATTTAGTTTCTCCAAGTTGTGAAACTTGTGGGTCATTTATGCATATTTCAAGTATGTGCCCAAGTCGATTCGAAGAAGTTTCTGCAATGTATTAGGGGAGATCAAACCAGAAATGGGATCCCTATTCAAACACATATAATGAGGGTTGGAAATCCAATCCAAAGTTCAGTTGGAGGGATGAAGAAGCCAATGCCCTGAGATTTCAAAGGAATGTAAGAGCTGGATCTTCTATCTCCAACATTCAAAATACGCAACAAACCTTGAGTGTGCCACCAAAGGAGGATACGAATCAGCTACTTCAAAACATGTTGGTGCTTCTCAGGGAAGAAAAGGCTTCCACCGCTAACCATTTCAATTCACTTGCCTCACTTATTCAGAAAGATTCTTCAAAAAATGACGTGAGATACGCTTCTTTGGAGAAGAGGATGGAGCAGTGGGAGACTAAAGTCGAAAACTTGAACTCTTTCATCACTCAACTTTCCAATAATTTGACTGAACAACAAGCAATGAGCGGTGACTCCATACCCTCGAATACCGTCATCAACCCCAAGGGACTAAATGCAATCAATTTGAGAAGTGGGACACTACTTAATTTATCCCTTAGCTTCATTACAAAGTAGTTTAGGATTAAAAGGAAGCCTCATTATGTTCAAAGGGTCCAAAAGTTTCAATTTAAAAACTTTCAAGTTTATGTAAGTTACTATTCACTGGTTTTAGTACCAACTTTGAAAATTCATAACTAATTGTAGAAAAATTGAAATTGAGTGCTTCCAATTTCTATTTGAATATTGTAAGTTCCTTTACAAGGGAAAAATACTCCTTGCGTAATTTACTTGTCCACATGACCCAGTTTAATTCATAAAAATACACTGTTCACTTGGTCATTTTCTATTTTTCCCAGGTTTTTCAGTGATTTTCTTCAAACTTTGGAACTTAATAACTTTCTGTACAAAACTCCAAATTTAGTGTTCTTTGGCTTGATAAAAAGCTCACAATATGAACTATTTTTCTGTAAAATTTCATTCCATTTGGAGTTTATTTACTCTGTTTTTCATCAGCCCAAAGTTAGGGGTTTACTTAACTTAAACTTAACATTTCAGCAACTTTTTCCACTTCAAAACTTCTCTAGTTAAAGCCCTCACTTCTACTTCTTTCTTAACCACATTTAAGCATGCAATTGAAGTTCCTTAACTAGGATATATCAACCATATGTACATATACATATACATCCAATATTACATGCCAACTTAAACCAAAATATCACATTAATACATAGCTCAAAATATCATCCAAGAAAGCATTATAAATTTAACTTCATGCTTCCATAACCTTCTCTTTTCCCTTGGATGAACTTGCACCTAGCAATGGTTAGTGGGGGAGAGTGAGATTTTGGAAATCTCAATAGCAAAGCTTACTAACATATATGAAAAGTTTGCATGACATGCTTTAAGTTCATAGAATAAGTAACAAAGTCAAATTGTGTACCAAGCACATGTTCAATGCATATGGCCATAGCATAATGTTACTCATAAACACATTCAACAATGTCAACAAGCCATGCACATCTTTAGAATAATTTCACAACATGTTAAGTAAAGTTAGAAATCTTTGCTACCTTTAGGCTTTACTTTTCTTCACTTGTTCTTGATTTTATGACTTGTCTTGGTCACTTTGAAAGTCACCTTCTTGAACACAATTCTTGCCTACACAATGGAGAATGTAATGGCCATTAAACTTTAGCCATTTCCAATGCAAGAACAAATGTAAAAGTCCCTTAACCATTCTCTTGAATTCCTTAAACCCTAGAGCATTTTAACTTGTTTTATTGGTTTTTAATGCTTCCAAATCCCTTGTCTCATATTACCCCTACACAATTCCTCATTTTAGAGCTAACGGAAGCATTAAAATAACCAAAAACACCTTCATTCATACACTTTCCAGATTTGCACGAAAATTGGAAAAATTGGAAAAATGTACCTTTTCAACTTCCAACACTTCTACCACATGTTTCATGTTTCCAAACCCTACATGATTCTAACTCTTCCAATGCAAATGGAAAATTGGGCAGCACTTCCCCATATTTTCATGATTTCCCAAAATTACAAAAATCACAAAACATCTCACACAACATCAATATCATCATCAACAAGCTTCTTTCAACAAGATGAAGCATTTCCAATAATTATTTAGCCTTAAATCCCTCTCTTTCTCACTTTTCTCTCAAGAACCCTAAGTCATGAAATGGAGAAAAGAGAGGCTAAATCAAAAATCTAAACCATGGAAGTGGAAGAGGAAGTTGCAAGGAAGAGATTGGTATATGTTTTGAGATACCATCATCACTTACCTTGATTTTCCACCAACTTTCCCTCTCTTCAAGCTCCCAACAATGGAGTTTTCTTCCTCTCTCTTGGCTGCTGGAAAATCTGACGTGAATG